>JACXGJ010016673.1:0-12029 GCA_016801105.1 Esox niger
TGCTTGGCAATGTGGGTGGATTGATTTCCTGCCTGTTGGGCCCTGTCCGGGGCCTCCTCCGGATAGGGCCACAGTGTCACTGGACCCCCCTGTCTCAGCCCCAACGTCTTACGCTGCTATATTATTGTGCTCGGGGAGTAGGGTCAGTCAGTTCTCCTTCTCCACTATAAATCCCTGTAGATCTAGTGAATGCATTTTCCAAATTTTCCCTGTTTTCTTTTGTCTTCAACTTAGGAGGACACGAGGTCCTAACCCGCACATGCGGAGTACCAGGCATGACTCGTCCCGGTCCCTGTCCAAAGTCCTCCTGGTTGTGTTGCGGATCAAGATCACAGCTGCCACTGTCCTGACCCCCCTCTCTTCCCGATTTCCCGATGTCTATCACTGTCCTTGACCATCTGGTTATGCCCCTCATCTAGGCTGGGTTTGAATGGACGCTGGGATTAGCCCACATGCATTGAACTATTAAAACTTGGACTCTTAATATGTTCACCCGGCACAGCCAGAAGAGGACTGGTCACCCCTCGGAGCCTGGTTCCTCTCTAGGTTTCTTCCTAAATTTCGGCTCTTATAGGGAGTTTTTCCTAGCCACTGAAGTTCAACACTACTCTGGTTTGCTCCTTGGGGTTTAAGGTCGGGTGTTTTGTGAAAGCACTTTGCGACAACTGCTGATGTAAAAAGGGCTTTATAAAATACATTTGATTTGATTTTGATTTGATAAGTGGTGCTATTACGATCAATATCAGCATATCTCAGTGCTATCGGTTGTTGACTTGTGATTACATTTAATGTCAACATATGAGAAGTGCCATTTACCTACCATCAGAAACCGGCTAGCAGGTTTCTGTTTTTGTAACCTTACTCTACACTTGGCCAAACCATAACCCCAGCGCTGTGATGAATTGAATCAATTTATGTTCATACTGAATGTAATCTGGGTTAACAAATTAATTGTTCATGAACGTAATTCCTGAAAGGTACGGTTGTCTATCGCAATATTGTTTATGAATGCAGCAGCCACTTGAATTCAGTGGACACAGTTGATCTAAAGTGCAATACAATTTATCAGTAGATGCAGCACACACCACTGCTCTATATCTGAACTGTATCTGAACTCTGTATCTTACTGTCCTACTTAGATGTTTAGCATGTAAAGCATGCTTTTTGTTTGTAACGTAATATACATAAGGTCTTGGGGACAACTTTGGAGAACCTACTATTAGCGTTCAGTGTTCCTGCACCTAATCTTAGCCACTCAAAAGCACAATCACCATTTATGAGCATTGTGCTTTTGTATCCCAGCAGAAGGATTCTGGTTTCTTATCCTATGGATGGATCTGCCATTACTTGAAATTGTGGCACTAATTGTAATTACTGTTTAAAACACATGAGCCTCTATCTGGAGGGATGTTTGTAGGTATTTTATCCAACCTTGGATCACACCTTAGATGTTCAAGATCTCCTGTTGCTGATGTTTAGGCAAAAATCTGGTTAGAGTGGGGTTCTGGTCTTGGATGAAAGAAATCCAACATTTCATCCAAATGTTATATTTATTAAATTATTTCCTAATGCATTGAATGCGGGAGCAAAATGTATGGCAAATGTAAAATAATGTTGGCTAAAGATGTTTATACAACCACTAATCTAGTAAAAACTGAAGTATACGCACAGCATTGAAGTAAGAAACATCTATCTATTCCGCAGGTAAAATATGTTTGCGGAATCTCGACTGGCCAAGACACTCACGCTTAACCGTTTATTGCTTTAAAAATGTAGAGGAAAGACCGTTCTATAAGCAAGATGTTAAAATTGGCTTTCTAGTTTAGTTTGACTAAACATTTAATAAGCTAGTGTAATACCTAACGTAAGACACGTCTTTCTCCTTCGCTTTCCTCCGTCAACAACCAACTGGGCATTACAATCTTGAAGTGTACTGGCAGGCCGGTATGCTTGATTCAAAGTGAAATAGCGAGGAACCACTGGTGTAGTGGTGTCTGGGTAGGTGGGTACACTGTACATTTACCGGATCCCCAGCACGCGCCTGTTCGGCGCACGCACGCACGCGCACACAAACACCACTGAGTCATTAAGGTTATTAGGCTGGTTGAAAAACAGCTGATATCGATATAATCTAAATTAAAATATAAAAGTAGCAGTTTAGTCTAAGATTAGTCCTATTTGCTTGCTAGCTCTACCTAGCTAGTTATTTTATTCTGACACTGAGGCGCAAATATGTGCTGTAGGTGGAAAATAATAAAATGGTTTACTACCTAGCTAGTTAGCGAACTACCCAACCGAACATTTTAAAACTTACCGGCAACTTCTTTGCACCCTTATCCCATATGACGCTCCACTTCTGCCGCTGGAATTTTGACAATCCCGCGTCAATTTTCAATTATGTTTGGGCACTGCTATTGGCGCTCGTTCTTCCCTCTGGAGAGTGGCTCTGCACCAATTTGCTTAACTATCGCTGTCAACATATTTGCGCTATTTAATGGGTTAAAACTAAGTCTTATATTTTCGCTTCACTGATACTTATAACCTCAAATTAGCTAGCTATACACTAATAGGATACTCGAGCGAAAGACCAACTTGCCACCATTAGGACCTAGCTACCGTAAAGCACGCAGAAAAGAGTACGCTTTAAAATGACTAACGTTATTACTTTGTCAAGTACATACAGGGGATATCTAAATTTAGTAATCTGTGGCCTAGCTCCCATTAGATTGATGGACGCCGAGACGTATCTCATTATTTGTAGGCGGGTATACGGTCAATCACCTCCTCAGAGGTGGGCATACGGTAAATCCCTCCCCTAAGAGGTGGGTACAAGCCGTATACAGTACCTGCGTATACGCACCACTACACCAATGGGAGACGCCTAGAAGGGGAAAGGCACATGTGCAACGCTGTGAAGAA
This sequence comes from Esox niger, assembly GCA_016801105.1. Lineage (NCBI taxonomy): Eukaryota > Metazoa > Chordata > Actinopteri > Esociformes > Esocidae > Esox > Esox niger. The sequence goes on from JACXGJ010016673.1 coordinate 2,920, forward strand.
CTATGGTCTAGAGTACAAACCAAAAAGCTCCGCTCCACTTTTGGAATTTTAAAACATGGAGCAAAGAATCCAGTGAGAACTAGCACGCGCCGTTGCGTATAAATTGGCTGACTGCAAATCTATTGCCGCCGTTGTTAAGCGGCATACATAAGAACAGACAAAATCACAAACACATATAAAGCCTGCTGTTGTTAAGAATGATAATGTGATAAAGGCGAATGGGATAGGTTAATAATATTAATGTGATAAATGTGAATGTGAATGTGATATGTTAATATTAATGTGAGAAAGGCTAATGTAATATGTTTAGGTTGATGTAGAAATTGAGGAGGAAGTTGGAAAAAGAAAGGTGCCGAATAGAAATTAAGCTGCAACAGGCTAGGGAGGGAGAGTCATGTACCACAAGCGCGGCAGTAACAGGAAAACAAATGTTATTGGTTAGGGGGGGGCTGACCTGGGATCCGCGCTTTATGAGCCGAGGCAAGACACGGAGGAATTTGAATACTCACGCCCTAGCGAGTAAGAAAGAATGTATAGGTAGGGGGTAGATTAGGGAAGGGGCGGGAAGTAGAAAGTCTATTAAAGTCCGCACTGAGGGGAAGGAACTTTAGACTTGTTGGTAAGCTTGTCTCCACATATATCTGATTGTGTAATCAATAAAATTGGCTGATTATTGATTATAATATTGTTCTCTTCCTTATTGACTTCATCTCATCAACTTATTCGGGTGAAGCAGGTAAAGCTTCAACACTGTCCATAGATTAATGTACCATATGTAAATCACATGACATTTTCTCTTAAACAAGCAAGTTGCCTCTAGATGTGAATCTGGGCCAGGTGAGTGACCGGCAAATTGGTTTGATTACCAGTGCGGTTATATCATTCCAGACATCTCTTCTGCCCCCAAAAGGAAACCGAACGTTTTTTCATAACTAGAAGACCTTCGTTCTGGGCAGCTCCGGCCCAAGTTAAACTATAGGTGCATAGTGTATTTTGTTTTAATGCACCACTCGATCTGTGAATTTGACATTTGGCCTCAGCATCCGCCTCCTAAAAATACCATACAGCATGACATACGACTCGTAATAATTAAGTGTGCAGTCACATTTAGATTCAAATTATATTACTAACAGATGTATTATTCGAACACTGCACACACTTATCAAGTAACTTTTTTCAACTTAAATCCAGTTGAACCATGTTATCGCTACCAAAATGGCCAGACAGTAACTAGACAGATTGAAAGCATAACTATTATTACGCACTCGAGCATTATGACGCATATTGATAGAATCAGATTTATAACATTGGTAATCAAAGACAGCCTCAGTTGCCGAACGACTGTTCTCCAGGTGCTCATCACATAAAACCACGACGACGATGTCCGTATTTTATATATTTTATGAGGCCCTGTGGAACATAAGGGTTTCGAAACGGTTAAAGTGAGACACGGAAATCGGTGTGTCTGTAAGATAACATCGGCACACCAGACTACTGGTAAAGCTAAGGCTACATTTTATGAAGTGTGACGGAAAGTGTTGACCAGTTAGTAGTCTAGACATTTCTCTTATACATGTCGGCACACTACATTTTATACAAAAAAAAGTGTATAGAAAGCTATTTAGATGCTGGTAAACTTTGTGGAATTGTATGTAGTAATGCAGAGACTGATGTGAAAACCAGAAAAGGTACAAGGCAAGCCTAGTTCAGCCATCCAGCAATCATAGGTAATGAATGTTGTGGCCCTCCCCGGATTCCAATCGTGTCTCCAGCGTATGAGACTGTGTCTTCAACCACTAAGCCACGGAGCAATACGTCTGTCGAGAGTTGGTATAGGATAAACTTTTCACTGCCAAAGCTATTTAATTTCATGGCACAATAACGTTAGGTTCTTTCATTAGTGAATGACATTGATACAACTAACTATATAGATGACGATAACTGACTTTTTTGAAGAATCGTGGAAACCCCTACTCTTTTACTGCCCAAGGGGTTGTGATGTAGCCTGTATTAGCCTAAAAGCAGGCACGGATGTGTACTTTGAAAATGGGATGACCGATATGTATTCAGGTAAAACAGCGAAATAAGGTTGCACACTTGTAAAATAAATATTTGCAAACGTTGATTTACCTTTTTAGTTGGAAATACGTTTTGCCCACTAGAGATGGACACTCTGGCTCTTTACACTGAGACAGCTCGTTTGGCTTAGTTCACCACAAAGAGCCGGCTCTTTTGGCTCCCAAACGGCTCTTTAAAAGAATATGTTTTGTATTTTTACTGTTTGCGTTAGTTTGACTGTGTTTTGCGTTAAAAAAAATTCTAACTGAATCATCAAATGAAATCGTACTCCACATTGAACTCAGTGTATTAAAAATGCATTTGTTTGTTATGAAGCTTACTGTAATGTAGATACGAACGGTTATAGCCAGCGAAGTATTCGTCTATATGTACTAATTTAGAACGCGTGCATCGATTCGCCTAAGAGATACAAACCCCAGACCTAAAAACAGCTAACATTTTAAGATTCTGAGAACAAATAGAAGTAGCTTGCAATTTCTTAACTTCTAGAAATACCGTTATTTTTATCAATGACAGAATAGGTAAAACAAGAGTGTATGTGACAGCTGTTTCTGTTTATGTGACAGCTGTTTTTTGCGGGAACAGGTTATCTAACAATTTCATTTTCTTTAGCAGACATTTATATAAACTGAAATGATGCCCTAGATGCCAGGACGAGAAAAATGTGGATGTTCAACATCCTTTTTTATATCATCACAATGATCATATTGCAGGTAAAACACATATGTTTTGGTTTCATCTTTAGACAAAAAAGTACTATGGTTTACCGCAGTTTGTTTCAGCAAATAATACATGAATTTGATTCTTTTTGGAAAGCTCAAAACTCTTTTGCTGTTTGCTCCACTGCAGGTTCCAAAGGTGTAATCATTGAGACGAGTGCCCATTAAGGACATCTGACCAAGATGTTTGGCTTGTATTTTGATTGCTCACACAATCAGGATGTACTGGCCAGCATTTGTGTATGCTGAGGAGTTTACATTCACCAACCAACAAACGGGATACGTTAGAAACACTTAATAGTTTCAACACCTGTCTTTATAATATGATCGAATAATTACTAATAGTTGATAAAAAACATTGTTGGCACTACAAGAAGTATAGTCAATGCATGCCTGCTATCGCTTCACTAATGGGTATTTGATCATTAGCCCTGCGACTCAGTTAGTATAGCTGGAAACCAAAAAGATTCAAATTTCTACTAACAAGGCAAGTGATTCATTTTAAATTACGATAGAATTGACATGATATGTTGACTTGATATGATTTCAAGAAGAATGTATTTACTTTGATACTTACTAACTGGACAGAAATAACATAGACATGTACAGCTAACATTTTAACATTCTGAGAACAACTAGAAATAGCTTGCAATTTCTTAACTGCCAGAAATACAGTTTTTTATCAATGAAAGAATAGGTAAAACAAGAGTCTTTTGTGCAAACAGGTTATCTAACAATTTCATTTTCTTTAGCAGACGTTTATGTAAACTGAAATGATGCCCGAGATGCCAGGATGAGAAAAATGTGGATGTTCAACATCCTTTTTTATATCATCACAATGATCATATTGCAGGTAAAACACATATGTTTTGGTTTCATCTTTAGACAAGAATGTACTGTGGTTGACCGCAGTTTGTTTCAGCAAATAAAACATGAATTTGATTATTTTTGGAAAGCTCAAAACTCTTTTGCTGTTTGCTCCACTGCAAGTTCCAAAGGTGTAATCATTGAGACGATTGCCCATTAAGGACAACTGACCAAGATGTTTGGCTTGTATTTTGATTGCTCACACAATCAGGATGTACTGGCCAGCATTTGTGTATGCTGAGGAGTTTACATTCACCAACCAACAAACGGGATACTGTTTGTCGGCATCTGAGGTACACCGCAGTAGTCTTCAGAGTGTTTGAAGGTATGACAAAATTGTCTTAAACCAATCCTCGATGTTGATGCTCCGACTTGCACTACCTTCTTCCGTGGCCTATAGGCATGGTCAGTGTGTTGCATCTACGACATAAACTCCCAGCTGAAATGCCAAAGATTTAATGCGAGGCAGTGCTTTTCAGCTGTTATTCAGAGCTCTTGACAAAATTTTGGCGATTGAATATAGAAATTAATAAAACGTGTCTATCAAAATAGTTTGACAAAAAATGAATAGGTCCCCGTTGTGGGGGGTGGGTGTGGGGTTCATTACAATAAAACATAGAAAACTAATTTCTACAAAAGTAAATTCCTGTTACGTTAGAAACACTTAATAGTTTCAACACCTGTCTTTATAATATGATCGAATAATTACTAATAGTTGATAAAAAAAGATTGTTGGCACTACAAGAAGTATAGTCAATGCATGCCTGCTATCGCTTCACTAATGGGTATTTGCTCATTAGCCCTGCGTCTCAGTTAGTATCTCTGGAAACCAAAAAGATTCAAATTTCTACTAACAAGGTAAGTGATTCATTTTAAATTACGATAGAATTGACATGATATGTTTACTTGATATGATTTCAAGAAGAATGTATTTACTTTGATACTTACTAACTGGACAGAAATAACATAGACATGTACAGCTAACATTTTAAGAAAAAACATTGTTGGCACTACAAGAAGTATAGTGAATGCACGCTTGCTATCGCTTCACTAATGAGTAATTGCTCAATCGCTCCGCATCTCAGTCAATGGAAATGATCCAACCTGCATTAGTTGAGCTCGGTAGACCCCTTAAGCATTAGTCGTTAAATGCAGGAGAAGCCAGTTGCACAGGGCAAATGAAGGCGAGGCCATTGCTACTTCTTGTGAACAAATGTGCAGCATAATCCTTTGAACATGTATCTCACCAACAAGACACAGTGGTGTTGTTGATGATATCTAGCACCAATTTGTTCTGGTTTTGTACCACCCGGCTGTCTGCTTAGGAAAACAATTCTTTGCCTCAGAGTCACTACATTTAACAAATGTTATTCTACATTTTACATACAGAGTATATAAATGTGACACATACATACCTGAGATGATGTGCTGGATCCACTAGAGAAATTGTCCTCAGCAAGTTCTGTCTGGACTGATAGGACTGTGAGAGACAGCACTTCCATCAAAGCTGCTTTCCTGGGTATTTGTGAGCGAGAAACATTCATGATAATAAAATATCCTTGGTTTTTAAAATTGCCTCTGTACAAAATTCATTGGTCTTATAAGCATGCAATACAAAAAGATAAACTGAGACTAAATGAAACACCTCATTCATAGGATATGCAAATCAATTACTTTTCCTGTAAAATTTCATAGACAAATGATCATGCAATGGTCAGATTACCTGAGATGATGTGTTGGGTGCGTTACCATGGAATAAAGGACTGTGGGGTGATGAAATGCCCAACGCATCTACACACTGGTGGGCTTCAGGTGGGAACTCATTGAGAATGTCAGCTGCATCACTTATCGTGACATCAAGGCACTCCTCCTCAACTTCGACCTGCAGGTCTGTCAGAATTATGCCAATTTCACTGCGCTGTTGTGGGCGTGCAGCATGTCTCCTCTGTCAGACTGAGCCAGCAAATACACCACAGCAATATGCTGACCTGTCATAAAAAAATTATTAGGAAGAAATATAAACAGCTATGGAAAGAATTAAGAGACCATTGCACCTTTTTCTTTCCTTTGCAAAAAAGTCAAAAAAGGTTTTGAGTGAGGAACATAAGGGTTAAAATTAAGAGACTTCCGCAAATTGAATGCTTCAGTTCCTCACTCAAAACATTCCTTTGCAACGTTTTTGGAAAGAAAAGGAAAAGGTGAACTGGTCTCGTAAATCTTTCCGGAGCTGTATATATTTTGAAGTCAGAAGAATGGACATGATAGTATTGAAGTGAGTGAGAAGACAGAACAGTTTATTTGTTGAATGTGTTAGACTGAAGGTGTAGTAGCAAAGGATTTGGTGTCTCCTGGAGCATCTTACCAGTGGGTCTCCCAGGGGGAATGTATTCTGGCAAAAGTGCTGGACCGAGGACTCTCTTGCTTAGGGCATTTATGTTGGACATCGGGCGAACATCATAGATTTTTGTGTTTGATGCACCCCTCACACCTACAGCGTCATGGACTCGGTTCACGTTCCATCTGGATCCACCCTCAAGCATGTACTGTGGGGCAAAAAAGTATTTTGTCAGCCACCAATTGTGCAAGTTCTCCCACTTAAAAGATGAGAGAGGCCTGTAATTTTCATCAAAGGTACACTTCAACTATGAGAGACAAAATGAGAAAAGAAATTTCAGAGAATCAAATTGTAGGATTTTTAATGAATTTATTGATAAATTCCTCTGTAAAAAAAGAATTTGGTCTCCTACAAACAATCAAGATTTCTGGCTCTCACAGACAGTGTGACTTCTTCTTTAAGAGTCTCCTCTGTCCTCCACTCGTTACCTGTATTAATGGCACCTGTTTGAACTTGTTATCAGTATAAAAGAGACCTGTCCACAACCTGAAACAGTCACACTCCAAACTCCACTATGGCCAAGACCAAAGAGCCGTCAGTGGACACCAGAAACAAAATTGATGACCTCCACCAGGCTGGGAAGACTGAATCTGCAATAGGTAAGCAGGTTGGTGTGAAGAAATCAACTGTGGGAGCAATTATAAGAAAATGGAAGACATACAAGACCACTGAGAATCTCCCTCGATCCGGGGCTCCACACAAGATCTCACCCTGTGGGGTCAAAATGATCACAAGAATGGTGAGTAAAAATCCCAGAACCACACGGGGGGGGGACTTAGTGAATCACCTGCAGAGAGCTGGGACCAAAGTAACAATGGCTACCATCAGTAACACACTACGTCGCCAGGGACTCAAATCCTGCAGTGCCAGACGTGTCTCCCTGCTTAAGCCAGTACATGTCCAGGCCCATCTGAGGTTTGCTAGAGAGCATTTAGATGATCCAGAAGAGGGTTGGGAGAATGTCATATGGTCAGATGAAACCAAAATAAACTTTATGGTAAAAACTCAACTTGTTGTGTTTGGAGGAGAAAGAATGCTGAGTTGCATCCAAAGAACACCATGCCTACTGTGAAGCATGGGGGTGGAAAAATCATGCTTTGGGGCTGTTTTTCTGCAAAGGGATTAGGACGACTGATCCGTGTAAATGAAAATATTAATGGGGCCATGTATCGTGAGATTTTGAGTGAAAACCTCCTTCCATCAGCAAGGGCATTGAAGATGAAACGTGGCTGGGTCTTTCAGCATGACATTGATCCCAAACACACCGCCCGGGCAATGAAGGAGTGGCTTCGTAAGAAGCATTTCAAGGTCCTGGAGTGGCCTAGCCAGTCACCAGATCTCAACCCCATAGAAAATCTTATGGAGGGAGTTGAAAGTCTGTGTTGCCCAGTGACAGCCCCAAAACATCACTGCTCTAGAGGAGATCTGCATGGAGGAATGGGCCATTAATACCAGCAACAGTGTGTGAAAACCTTGTGAAGACTTACAGAAAATGTTTGGCCTCTGTCATTGCCAACAAAGGGTATATAACAAAGTAAAGAGATTAACTTTTGTTATTGATCAAATACTTATTTTCCACCATAATTTACCAATAAATGCATTAATAATCCTACAATGTGATTTTCTGGATGTTTTTTATCTCATTTTGTCTCATAGTTGAAGTGTGCCTATGATGGAAATGATAGGCCTCTCATCTTTTTAAGTGGGAGAATTGCACAATTGGTGGCTGACTAAATACTTTTTGCCACACTGTACATCGGAGTGTACATAGCATTACACCTCCATCCTTGAAAAAAAAAAGATGTTTGGGATAGACATTTTTGTTGCATTCATTAACCGCCTATGAGTTGCACTCAGAATTTGAGATGTATATTTATCATGCCAGAGAGATATAATTTCTATATACTCGGAATAATGGTGCACTGGTGGCGATGAAAGCTTTCCACAGAAGACAACCCTCTGCCACATCTCAAGACATCCAGGACCTTGTCTCCCTTCTGTGACCCTGAGGCGATTTTGGTGTACAGTTCAACACCGGGTGGATCTTGGATGCATGTCAAGTGCTTTTGTTGCGTCTCCCACACATGTTCCTTGCTCTCAGGGTTGATCAGGCATAAACCTGATGTGTCAGTCAGTTTCCACATGGACTGCAGCAATCCTTGGATTAGACTACGGGTTTCCTCAACCGCACAAGGTTTCCTCTTGCAATGCTTGGCCAGTTCACTGGAACGGATGTTGGCATGGACTTGAGCTTCTGTAAGAGCATGTCTAGCATGCTTTTTCTTCAGCTCTGAACTCTTGGCTTCCTTGAGATGACAGATATCATCTTGGTCTGTGATGGAAATTTCATCGATTAACACTCAAAGGAGTCAGACAGAGACAAAATTCACTTGGCACAATTAGCAGTTTATTTGCAAAAATAGAGAGACGCGTCAAATGCTTACCGAATAATCATTTGAGGAGTCTCTAAAGTAAATTACATATACAGCTCGTATTTATTATAGTTAAAAGGGGTGTGGCAAGATGCTACCCGTCAATCTTAGGTCACACAGGTGGGAGGGTTATCCCCCCATCTTATCCTTCCTGCTATAAATGTTCACTGTTGTGTTTACCTAAACGGGAAACTGCCCCTACCATCCCCCAACACTCACATTCCTAAGGAACCAAGGACAGATAGCCTTAATGGTTTAGCCAGTTGAGCAGTTGGTCAGAGAACCTAATGATTCTCTGAAATAATACAGATGCATGTCACAACCAAAGACCAGAGTTACATACCATGTAATAGACAAGCAAACATGTCTCCAAAATACATTAGTTAAGAAATTGCCACAACAGGTCCCACTCAAAAATACAACTGGACAACTTTGAGCAGAAAGTGCCATAGAGAGGATGGTGTTCTGTCGTGAGACCAGTGGTGAATCGCCTCATGAAGTGGAAGATATCCAATCTCACTTTGGTCTTCCACGGTCGAAACCAGACAAGAACTGGGGGTGCACCTGCGCAAAATGAACAACAAGGCCTCATTGTATACAGCTGTTATAATTAAAATG
>JACXGJ010016674.1:0-12030 GCA_016801105.1 Esox niger
CCGGCCCTGTCCCCTCTGTTCCCTCTCAGTGTACCCGGCCCTGTCCCCTCTGTTCCCTCAGTGTACCCGGCCCTGTCCCCTCTGTTCCCTCAGTGTACCCGGCCCTGTCCCCTCTGTTCCCTCTCAGTGTACCCGGCCCTGTCCCCTCTGTTCCCTTTCAGTGTACCCGGCCCTGTCTCTGTTCCTTCCCCTGTCTCCTCTGTTCTTTCTCTCTACTTTCCCCTTGACCCGACCTCACCCTTGATCCTACCTCCCCAGTCACTCCTCTCTCTCCTCAATTCATCCCTCCCTCCCTCCCCTTTTCTGTCAGGAGTAGACAAGCGGAGCGCAGTGAAAGAGCTAGATTTCACACATCAACGCTACCTGGCTAAAACACACACACCCAAAGTAACTTAAAACGGACATGTGCAAAAAAACAATTGCCATCTGAAACTTCCGGCATTCTTCAGCTGCACCCAAAGGGGACATGGGTTCGCTTCGGCCTCACTGGGAGAATGTCAAGAGCCAATGTCGTCAGTATGACGTTTGCGAGTAACATTAACTACATCCCAAATGAATTATTCTTGCATTATATTACACTGCGAGGGGTGGAGGTTGGGCAGGAGAGGCAACAGGCCACGCTGTGGAACTTGACACCAGGGGAAAGCTTTTTGTTTCCCAGGAAATCACATCTTAAATATAAGTGTATAATTGCTATATACACACACACACACACACACAGCTACAAACACAGCAAAAATATACAACCCATTATATTTACTTAAAAGCCCTAATTTATCCTCCAACTTTCCTAGTCTGGACGTTCCTCCCTTCACATTCCTTAGCCAGAACACACAACCCTCTTTAGGGTGGTATTTAAAGGTCAAAGGGTGGGACATAACAGGTCCACACACAGCCAGTTCAAACACACACACACACACACACACACACACACATACACACACACACACACAGCTAAACCCTGTTAAGCCAGCATGTTGGCCAGGGATATTCCAGTGGTGCCACTGACAATAGCTAACAACCAAAAACCTTAGAACTACACTACCCAAAATCCCCATGCTGACTGGTTAATCCAGGATAGTTAGTTACCCAGGCCACGTCTAAATGCTAACCAGGAAACAGAAAAAACATGGCTGAGGTAGCAGTAGAGAGAAGGCTACTAAATCACACAGAAATCCACACACAGCCAAGCTCTTGTTCTGACTATACGTCACGACATCGTGGAACGACATCCCCCATAGTTGGTGAAAGCTTCTTAACCTTGGCGAAGGCATTTGTGTTAACCTTTCAGAGGACTTGGGGTTAACGTGTGGAGGGAGAGACCTTTACCGTATTGGCGGGTGAATTAATTACACGGCGTCTGTATTTGCAAGGCTGCGCATTCCACTGTCCTCCCAATCTCCTTGATACCTGGAGTCGACAAGGAGGAGCCTTGAGGAGACACACACACACACACTCACACGGGTTCTTGTCACCTTTTCTACAAGCTAATTTATAACCTTCAATTAACCTCTTCTGAAATGAGAGGGTGTGTGTGTGGGTGTCTGAGTGAGTGCCTGGTGTGTGTGTATGCATAAAAATCAATGTCCCTCAAACCCTTCAATCACCTGAAGGCAAAGCCCTCTTCAGACCCCACCCCCCCGGACAGCAGAAAGGTACAGAGCATATTATTGAGACTACAATTATTGTAGCACGAAATTGGTTTAAATAAAATGTAACTGTAAATACAAAATATTCTGAGGGTGTCAGAGGTACACTAGAGGGTGTAAAATATACCCATTCTGCGTTTCTACTGACCTTGAAGGAATAGAAACTCGCTGACAATATGCATTACCTGGTAACTGACATGGAACCTTTGCAGGCAATAAAAACAATATTTTGCAATCTACTTCCTTATTTTAACCATTGTGTATTTCAGGTGGGTAGATCTGACAGAAATTGTTTGATGTACTGGTTATTTTGATACCTTGTGAAAAACTGTATTTCTTCTTATAAAAATACTTAATGTTGGTTTCATTTAGGGACAATATTCTTTTGATCCAGTGTATATAATAAGTCGTTTTTCTCCAGTCACAATTGCTATACCAGCAGTGCCATTCAAATCCACACTCATACGCCACAGTTTCTTTGAGATGATTGTGTTTTAGACAGTCCTTCAAACCGGCAAACTACAGAGGAACGCCTCATTGATGTATTCCCTGTTGGTAAATGGTTTTCCAGATTCATCAAGGCAGCGTTGTAGCTCCCCTCTGTAGCTTGACTTTCGAACACATTGCTTTGCTTCCTGTACCTGGAGCCAGGTCTCTGGATTTTCTCAGCTCTGTCTGCCTCATTAGCGGAGTTTTTCCTCATGTCTAGTTTCATAATGACGCAGTACATTTCTGTACACAACCTCGTAAACATCCGTTTCACACCAAAGACAAACAGACCCGGTCCTTTATTTAAATGAACCTATATTATTTTGTTCAAGTAGAGATACTTCTTTTTGTGCTGATGCCATTTTGGCACAGAAAGTAAATAAAATGATGAATGAAAATGTGCCAGCTGTTAGCAATGTGAGCGCTAGTCAACACAGCTAAGTTTGGAACTTAGCAGGGAAAGAAGAAGCAGGCTGAGTGGAAACAAATGCAGCAGAATCATAAAAGCTCATTGGCTAAGCAAAGTCCTGGGAACTACAACTTTGCAGTTTCAATCGTGAATGAAATGCAGTTTCAATGAAGTTCGACAGTTTTATTCTAATTAGTGAAAATGAGAAAAAACACATACAAAATAATAAACATGGCAAGCCAAGCAATTGTTATTAACATTTATTATTTGCCATTTAAATTATACAGTTGTATTTTTTCATGTTAAATCTTGGTATATGCTCACTAGGTTCCTGCCCCTTCCCCGGACTAAGGCCTGGTCAATCTGAGTAAATACCTAAAACAAAGAACATGTTTAACTAAACACATTTTTGTTATGTATTTTGACCAAGGACTTCCTTAACGACAGTTACATTTGCCATGGATAAAAAAAAATCTGGCAAACGTTTTCAGTGTCGCTGCAGTGTGGGAGACTGTTAAGGGACATTTCTTGTCTTCCTGTGTTTTTGGCCAAAAGGACTAATGTGAACCTAGCACGAACTTAGGACACTGCGGTGACAGGCCATAGAAATAAATAGACCGGGCTCTGAACCTTGATGGTGATCATTTCACTTGTAATAACATCGCTCACTAAAAGCTACATGATACCGATTGAGGCAATGATTCCCATGGTAATGTAAAACATTCACGTTCAAACGTGGCTCGTTTGATGTTAAGTATTGCATAAAATACAATTTTTAACAAAGTACAGCACGCATCAATGCGTGCACTTCCCGTGTTTACTTCCTGCTTTTCTGCTACGGGTGCACTGCCCACGGCCCCAGATCCAGTCATTATGTTATTGCTTACCTGAAAGGGGCTGGCCCCAGTAATCAGTGGATTTCTACGAAGTGAGCTACTTCTTGTGTGGCTGGAGGGAGGCACGGATGTCGGGGACCACACGCGAAGGTTAAGTACAATAGACTGTGCACCCCCATATATAGAGTAAATTAAAACAGACTGTGCATCGCCATGTACAGAGTGAATTAAAACAGACTGTACTCTACTCCCATGCGTAGAGTAAATGTAATCATGCCGCACACACGTATGCATTCTCGACCGAAACATCAGCAAAAGTCAAACACGCACATGAACACACACGCACACAGCCACCCAAAGTCACGCAGACCCACTAAAAAGAAAACTTCCCAGTCTCTGTATATATTGGCTTCCCGATAGGCTCTTTGTGTGCGATACCACTCCCCACCCCATTAACATGCATTTGCAATTCAAAATCCCTACTTCACATTCAACGGAGACAGCCCAGTGCCGATAGCATCTCCCTGGTGGATCGCGGCACTGCTGATTGATAAAAAGCTAAATGAATACCTGCAAACTGTGGCCAGCTTACAACCTGTTACATGTAGCGGAAATATGTGGGCCCGGGAGAAATTGGGACAAACTCGAGGAATTCGGGCTCGGTACGATCGCCATTCGTTACGCGCGGGCTTTGTGTTTTAGCACCCTCTGCTCCGTTAAGCACTACTGACGCCGAGCACTCGATGTCCGCGGATCGCATCGGTGCTGAGAACCACTCGTAGCTCGGGAGGCTGAACAGAGAGGTGGTAGTTGCGAGTCCTCAAGCTGGCCTGGCAGCCATCTTGGAAAAGGACACTTGTTTCTCTTCAGTTATCCTAGGGGTTTATTTTGGGAACAAGGCAGTAAATAGGGGCGTACGAGCAAACAATAGGCAGACTAAGGGGTGCCTGACCGAAAAGAAAACCCAAATTAAGGCATTTTGAAAAACCTCAGTTCCTCCTGTTCCTGCTATAGTACTCACTTACTGTTGTCACCCGAGGCCTGGCCCTTAAAATAGAAAAGCAACGAGCCTCGGAAAACACAATCCAGGCCACAGCACTCGGTTTTAGAAGACTGGATGGTTACAAAAGGCCTTTTAGGCCGCCCAGAAAATGTACAGGATCAATATAGCCCTGGTAATAATATCACATAGCTTTGTTTTCTCAATGAAAGACAAAGCTATGTGACATCTTGGATAAATGAATCAGTCGTGTACTCTGGATAGCCTGAGAACCTTTGCTAAAATGTTAGGAATTTTTCAAACGATTACCGAGTGGTCGTTACACGTCTGTGCCTAAGGGAATGGATTTCGATAGGAAATGTCCTGCCTGTTCATGTAGTAAACTAAGGACTCCAAGTATAAAAGCACCAGAGGTGGTGAAGAGGGAAAAATGTGTGAAAGAAGGGTTTCTGTGCGTATATACAAAAACACGCATAAGTTCTATCTAACTCCATAAACAAGCGGTCCAGATTATTATAATATATAGCTAATAAATACTATACATGCATTACTATATTGTATATTTGATAAATAATATAGATATAGTATTAAATTGTGTAGTTCTTAAATATTATCCATATATTATGATATTGTATAGTTAATAAATCCAATATATAGATTATTGTATTGTAAAGTCAAATACATACTATGTGTATATACATATATAGTAGTAATTAAGTACAATATATTATATTATTATTATATTAGCCACAGAAGTCAAAAGACTGAAGATTAACTCTCGCCAACCCCATCCCCCCTGTCACATTCCTCCACACGACGAGAGGGCCTGAAGTACTTCCTGTCTGGTTCACTGACATGCGCGCACACACGCACGCACGCACACACACACACACACACACACACACACACACACAGTGGAAAACAAGCACTAGGCCAATAACGAGCGTGTGTTTATTATTGGTTTAGCTTTATTTATAGAGTGGGGGAGGGTATAGTTGGCTAAGGGGCTTCACCGCTAGCTTCACCGCTAGCTTCACCGCTAGCTTCACCGCTAGCTCGGTGGTACAAACATACTGTACAGACCTCAATGGGATGAACATTTATACCAACTGGAAGGATTTAAGCACTACTGGAAAAATCTGTGTTGTTCTGCGATAGTGGTACCAACACAAATTCCTGAATGTATATTTTTATATCTACTAACCTAATACATCAATGTGTTAAGACGGTAATAACATGGTCCAGTTAGCAATTTCATTCAATTTTTTAGGACACCCGGGTGTATTAGCAATAAAAATTTAATGAAATAGCATTTTAATATGTGGCCTCAGGCTACTTTGCAATAATGTCAATTAATGCAATAAAAAAATCTAATCAGGTTAGCCACATTTCTATCAGATTGACTGAGGCATATGGTTCGCAGTGAGTGACATGCAAAACAACGCAGGTGAGATCATTGGGTAAAAATTGTGTGAGTTTCAATGAATATGTATGAAGTGTTGTCAATGAACTGTGACTCTTTTGACCGGTTCAACATAGCCTGTGGATGTCGTAGGGGGAAAACTATTGAAAATGTGTCAACATCTCATCCCTATGTCTTCAATTTAAAGGCATATCATGGCTAACATCTCTAACCATTTTAAAGCTAGTGTGAACTTTGTAGATACAACATAGAAAGCCTGCTAAACATCTTGTTAAACCATTAAATACAGATTAGCCACATGGCTCTAGGTGTTGTATTTATTGAGATATATTTTGAAATCAGCAGGACTTTCAGGCATTACATCATGGACTGGTGCTGGGCCACTGCGCCGTGTTTGAGAAACGATGAAGAAGTGTGAACACATCCACACTGAATAAACAGCAAAAAAGTTCCTCAGGGCCTGTCTCCCTCTCTTTCTTTCGTTCTATTTTCTTTTATGTTCTATCACGTTCCTGTCCTGTTTCTTGCTGGTTTCTTCTTGCTGTGGCGAGATAATATCTCTCTCTCCATTCACTTCCCTCTCCTTCTGCCTCCCTCTCCCTCCCTCTCTCCCTTGGGACTGGTGGGCAATGCATTCTTTGTCTCTCACCATCTTTTATCAGGCCTAGAATGATGCTTTGTAATGTTAGAACTATCTTGTAATGTAAGCCATGTGCCATGTTAAACACAAGAATTAATTTTTACATGAATGTGAAGGGAATCTATTTGCATTTCATTCAATTCGAGCCATAATTCCAATAGCTTGCTCGGTCATACCTGTCTTCCTGTTAATCATGTTAGATACAATTTAATAGACTTTGTTAATGAATTTGCATAGTTGTATACTGCTCATATATCAGTTATTCATTCAAATGAAACCAATACAGTTCAGTAGGCCCGCCCTCCTTAACCCCTCTCTCTACCTATCATCTGTCTTTCTTCCTCCATCTCTCTCGCACTCTCTCTCTTCCTTTCTCTTCCTCTCTCTCTCTCTCGCTGGATGAAAAATTTATGAGGGCTAGCTGGCAATTTACATGAAACCACAGCCGTTCCAGCTCACTTTACATCTGAGGTGAGGAGAGAGCAGCCACATCAAAAAGCAGACGAGCACAGAGACACTCTACTCGAACCGGCCACGCCCCCAGGGGTGAAGATGATTGCATTCCATCATATTTCTGTCATTAGAACCAGCCAACGTGACCCCGGCCGCCTCAGATTGACTGTCCGACCTTAGAAGAAGGCCCTCGTTTGCTTTGCTCGAACCTCATTGGTGCAGAGTTTGAATGTAATGGCCAAATCTTAACTAACTACATGTGTACGTTTTCTGTGTGCCCTGGTTCCTCGACCTTCGTTATTCAAATGACCAAATGTTCCCACAGTGGAGAGTGATTTAATTTGGCCGCGCCGGTGTCTTCGTCCATTTAGTTATCGTTAATCAGCTTGGAGTGGGCAAAATGGCAGCTATCGCCATTATTCATCGATGATATAACAAGGACAAAAATCCAAGACAGAGTGAGCCAGAATTATCAAACGAGAGCAACAAGAGAGCATTTGATGAGATTTTGACTGTAATGGCTGCCGAGCCTGTTTCCATTCGCTTGTACAAATTCATAGATAATGTTCTGGACTGTTTGACTGCTGTTAATCAAGGAGACTAGGTGTTGGATAATTCATAATGAATGATAGATATGGAGCGAGCCAGGCCCTGAACAGCTTTACAGGATGTTGTGGACTGTGAATTACTGAATGTTCAAAATGCTTCAGATGTGAATGTGAGAGTGATTTTGTGTGTGTGTGTGTGTGTGTGTGTGTTTTTTCTTTATAGGATGCTCGTGTACTCATATTTCTGTGAACACAGGAAGGGGTAAGAATCCACATCAAGAAATCAAGGCCTTAAGATATCAGTACATAAATACATTTCCCAGCTGTGTGATCTCTGCAGACACTGCTCACCTCTGAAGGGTGAAAAGCACTTCGTCAACACATTGACTTCGAGGGGAACAAGGAAACCCATTGATGGGGGCCGGTTTCATGTTGTTAAGGTGAGTGTTATTTTGGTTACAGTAATTGAATTTTTCTCATGTTACTATTTTCCACTTGAGCGACATCCAACAGTCCAGGAGGAGACTCAGGAACAGCAGGAACAGCTCTGTGTTGGAATGCAGAAGAAAAATAAAGAGCTGAAATGAAGAAAAACAAAAGGACAAAGAAGGGAGGAAATCAATACCTTCCCTTGAAGAGAGGCTTACACGAAAGGTGCAATTATGCTAAATGTATTTTGTTTACGCAGCAGCAGCCATGGAAATGTGTAGCTCACTCTGGCAAGCTTGCGCTCCAGGGCGGAGGCAAATTAAAAACAGTATGACTCCGGGTGACAAAAACTCCAAACAATCCATCTGAAATTCGAGGCCGTCACGCCCTCTGGAAGCACCCTCTGGACTCGAGTGGTGAAAAAGAACCACGACAAACCATCTTATGCCATCTCCTGACCCCAAGCGATCAGAAGCCCAAAGACACATTTCCTTTCTCCTTGGCATCTCTAGTGACTCTTGGTCCGGTGGACAGGAGTAACTAACCCAGTTCTAGTTATTCAATACAAAAACAGGCTACTATTCAGTTAAAGAAAATATCTAAAATAGAAGTTACCACCGGGAACCTAAATCTTGACGATTGTGTTTCCACTGAGCTATGCCACAGGAAGTCAATAACGTCCGCACCATGGCGTTTAACTCACCAGGGCTACACCACTAAAATCTTCAGAAAGTTGTTGAAGCATCACTGATTCATTGATTTACCGCCTGTGTATGGTCATATTCTCCAGCTCTCGTGTGTCATTTGTAACTGGCCCTGGCCCTCAACTGGCCCTGGCCCTCAACTGGCCCTGTTTCCGTATGACCTCAACATAGAAGTTAGATGATGGGAACAAACAGCAACACAGCCACATACAGCAATGTGCAGAGGTGGACGGGTCAGAAATGGCATTCCCGGAACGTTTCTGGAATGCTGTGGAACACCGAAGGAGTTTGACAAGCGGCCATTCGAAGCGGAGCGAAGGATGATGGTGAAAATAAATGCACTAAACACCCTAACAAGGTTAGCTCCTGAGAGTTGACAGCATGCCATCGTCTTCTGGTTTTCACCATACAAGAAGACGCTAACTTCCCTGAGAAACTAACATCCAATATACAGTCCTGATGTGAGCTGACCTGAATTAAATATTTTGTCCCAAAGGATCTGGCTTCTCTGACAGCGGTCAGAGCTGAGTTTCCCAGGTTGCCAGTACCTTGGTCTTGTGTGAAATGCATGTTGTCATATGCTGACAGGGAATGGTCACGGTTGCTGGCCATGTAACGGGATGTTTCGGGTTTAGACTGATAAACTAGGCTGCCCCGTGTGCTCCACCTCCCTGTGATTGGACCAGTTTGACAGCCAGAGGGGCGGGCTCTGCGGAAGCCGGTTTTGTTGGGATGCACCCCATTGATAGGCTTGGATGGGGCGATGAACTGGTCGGATTAATCCATACAAGTGTCCTTTCATGTATTTTAAGGAACATTTTTATGAAGTAATACACTGAAGTTGCCATAGTTATGACATTGTCTGCTTAAGGCCAACACTTCAAGTGTGCCTCCTCCGAAAGACAGTCCTATAGATTGAAGTTTGGGACAATCCAAAAAATCAGTCCTTTCTCAATTTTCTAGAAGAATCTCTGAATACGGAGCCTTTCATAAAGTAGGGCAGCATTCACCATTATCTATAAACATCCCTAAACATCAATGGATCCCGATGCCATTCATTTGGACACTAAGGAATTGACAACACCAGAAATAGACCGGAGCTCACCCTCACCACGTAACGCTTCCCACTGAGAATACACTGAGGAGCACCTGTCATTCTTATCGGGACACTCGCAGTAAATCCCGTCGGTACAGTCGCTGAATAGGGGTCACACCAACGCAAAAGGCAGAAGCCGAGGCAATCGAGGTGCAATGAGAGGCGTGGGAGTGCAACACACAGGCTCGTCTCTCTCTGTCACACACACACACACACACACACACACAGCAGACAATCTGAACGCAAAACGTCTGAGAAGAGAGTAAAATAGTGGACTTTGTCATTCATCATGGGAAGAGATTACCGTCTCCCTGGTTTACTTTACATTGTTTTCGTTGCTCAATGGTTATGGCCAAAAGGAGGAAACGGCTCTTTGGTGCTCCTGCGTGGGGGGTCTTCAGGTGTCCCTGTGATGTAAGACAGCTGGTAATCTCGGCGCTGTTTGCACCGTGGCCCACCAGCGAGGAGCAGCATAATTACAATCTGATAGGACCACATCAAAGACAAGGTCGGCCTCCGCAGTCTGACTCTCCTCTCTCACTCCGCTTCTATCTCACCCCTCTCTCCCTCCCCCTCTCCCTTTGCTCTCTTTACAACGCTCCATTTGTCACCATCTATTCTCTCCCTCTCTGTCTCGCTCTCCCCTTGAAATCACTCCACAGATCTCTCTAGTTCTAATGGGCTCTTTTTGTTTCTTCTCCCCCAGATCTGTTTCTCCTTGACAGAGTGGGCAGTCTCTGTGGGGTCTGTGGTTCCTCCATCGCCTCCTCCACTGTCTCCTCCCCCTCCTCTTCTCCCCCCAACCTTTGCTCCAAGCAGGAGACAAGCAAAAACAGTGCACGGCACATCTGTAGATCCTTCTCTTCCTCCTCCATTATGTCTCCTCTCGTCTGGCAGCTCAGTGCAGACCAGGCAAGTACAGGTCAAGCGCAGGTGATCACTTCAGCTAACGACTGCCACCGAACGAGCATGAGATCATACTCTCCAGGTAATTATACCTCATGAGCTCTGGCAATGACAGAAGGAAAAAGAACAGACCGGTTCAAATAAAGGGTTGTGTTTTGGTTTTTGTGGTGAGCTGGTGAAACAACCATTCGCTGTGCTGTGATGTCCTGGTGCAGGATGCATGTGATCGACCATGCACAAAACAGTCTGTCAACGCAGAAAGGTCAGGCCTAGTGTTACGATGCCCTTCCCGCCCCTTGAGGTCAAATTAATTAACGCCACTGGTCTAATTTCAGCTCCTGCTATCAATCCTTGAGGGTGACTGTATGGCTAGCCAATGTCCCCCTGGAGTGCCCTCATGGTGCCCCCGTGGTGCCCTCATGGTGCCCCCGTGGTGCCCTCATGGTGCCCCCGTGGTGCCCTCCTGGTGCCCCTTGTCATGTGCCGCAGGCAGCGGGTAGCCCAAACACTGGAGGAGGGAGAAAAGCAACTAGGGAGGGGCTGGGGGCCTTTTCCATGCACAAAAATGCTCTGTGGGGTAGAGGAGGCAAGAAAAGGATTGGGTGAAGACAGATGAGCAGGCAGACAGACGGGCAGACAGACAGATAGGCAGGCAGGCAGACAGAATAGCAGACAAACAGGCAGACAGACAGGAAGACAGACAGATAGGCAGGCAGACAGACAGGCAGACAGACACGCGGTGACAGAGTGGTGTTGGACTGAAAGGACACAACACATATTTCATGCCAGCAAACCCGTATTTATGAAAACTCCTACACAACACATCAGGGCATGTTTAAAACCAGGCTATAATCTAATCAAACACGTAACATCAGGGCATGTTTAAAACTAGACAGTAATCTAATCAAACACGTAACATCAGGGCATGTTTCAAACCAGGCTATAATCTAGGTGATTCACTCAACGCTCTGATCTTACCACACAGGACACGAGTAAGCAAGCAGTAAACATATATTTTACAAAGACTATTTTCTTCTTAAATTCTTAATCGTGTTGACATTGCTTCTTTTCATGCTCTTAAAGTTAACTGCAACACAGCTAAACTTGCAGCCTTAATATGGCCTGACAAAGTGCCTTTTATGTCCGTTAGATCTGGTGAGAAGACAGGACGCGTGTCTGGCACGGCTCTCCAGTGCCATGTTGTCCACTTTTAGTTATAGAACCCAGCGGGACTAGAACACAGGCCATTCAGGATCCACCACGCTCCAGTCCCCCCCGTACCCATGAACCACGCTCCAGTCCCCAGCGTACCCATGAACCCCGCTCCAGTCCCCAGCGTACCCATGAACCCCGCTCCAGTCCCCCCCGTACCCATGAACCACGCTCCAGTCCCCAGCGTACCCATGAACCACGCTCCAGTCCCCCCCGTACCCATGAACCCCGCTCCA
>JACXGJ010016675.1:0-12029 GCA_016801105.1 Esox niger
CATCCCCTCAGTTTAGACGGCTCGTAGCGCCACACATCCCCTCAGTTTAGACGGCTCGTAGCGCCACACATCCCCTCAGTTTAGACGGCTCGTAGCGCCACACATCCCCTCAGTTTAGACGGCTCGTAGCGCCACACATCCCCTCAGTTTAGACGGCTCGTAGCGCCACACATCCCAGAGGTTTAGACTGCTTGCAGCAACAAACGTCCACTCAGATTCAACCGCTACGCTTAGCCGCGCCACATGGCAGCAGTTAGGCGTAGCATTCCGGTAGAGCGCTACATGCTCCATTTATCTTCTTCAACAGGCATGGTGTGCTCTGTCCTACAAATGGGACCCTATTATTACCGAAGCCACATGGGTCCTCCTGGACAATAGTGGTGTACTATATTAGTGATGCGCAGAGCGACGCTTACGAAACACCGAGACAATTTAAACATTTGTGTCGAGGCTTAACGAAACGCTCGAAACATAGACTCAACAGTGTTATCTGCCGGTTAGAAATAAAAATCAGATGTTAAATGTTCATACAGAACTATTTCCCCATATTGCTAGAAAATATTTTGTGACTCAACAGTTTGCTATGTATGCCAATTGTGAAGTGAAACTAAAATTCGGAGTTCATATCCTGCTTTTCAATTTTAATTTATTTAACCATTCCTCCATTATAATGTTTTGGATGGATAAAAAGGGTTTCGTTTCTATTTCTTTTGTAGTGAATGAAACATTATTTGAATTACAAATAGTGTTCATAATGAAATAAACTAACAATGTACTTTGAACCTATGTCTTGTTGCTCTGTAGTCTGCGATACCTTGCGCTACACAACTAATGAAGTCATTCAAAATTAAACGTTAATACTTCCATTGCTAAATCAGATGTTTTTTTGAGATTATATACATTGATCGACACGGGGGTCCTTAAATCACATACTGAGGTGCAGGCTGGACTAGTTAGGTTGTTAGGACATCATTAGCAAAACCTGCCACTGTACGACATTACGGTGTTAATGTCAGAGGTTGTACGAAAACTGTCATGTTCTCAGAACTGTTTCAACCCTGTTCTGCTTGTCGGTATTTTAAACCATGTTCTTTTCTCTGTTCTTTTCTAAACCCTGTTCTTTCCTCAGTTCTGTGCCAACCCTGTTCTGTTTTCCTTGTACTGCGTTCTAACCCCTATTGTTGTTCTTTGTGTTCTGTTCCAGTGAGCGCTACATCACTGTCCTTCTGAAGATGGAAGAGATGCTTCATAGCTGGTTTCCTCACATCCGACCGTACCTAGACCCTCATCCTGAACAACACACTGACAGTCAGGAAGACCACAGTCCACTAGCTAAGAAACCCAAGGTAAAGGTCTTTTAGATTGTTTGCTGGACAACTTAATTCGTTTCAACCCCACACTGTTATTGTAATAGTAAGAATGCGTGCTTTAAAATGTTTACATTCAAAACAAAGATTGCTGACAGCGGACACTGTGTTTTCCAGTAGACACACATGCATTCCATTCAGAAGACATTCCTGGAACAATTACTTATTTTAAGTTGTGAGTGTGCTAGGAAGAACAGTGGAACACAGCCTGTCACTGCAGTTTGGAACTCAAGCCTGCAGGAAAGTGGGGGAGGAAGCAGGCTCAAAAGATCCATTATACCGACAACAGCAGGAATAGGGCAACGGCTGGATCCAGATCTATTTTTACACCGAAGAGAAATCACATAGGTGTCATGTTGTCTAAGAACAATGTGAGGAGAGGAGGAGAGGGGAAGGTAGGTGGATGGTGAAACAATGGTCTGGTTGCAGGCAGAGGAGAAGCACTGCCTTGAGAGGACAGGTTAATGTTTGGGAAAACAGAATGAAAGATATTATATATTCACATCAGAATCCTTTGAGGTCTCTAGGGGAACTGTTTGGAGACACAGTCTATATTTCAATAATAACAGGCATGGTTCTTTCGCATGAAGCCCATTCTTTATGGTGGACGTATGGATATAAATCTACCCCTGTTTTCCTCTCTTCCTGTCAACAGCTGTACCATGTCCCAGTCCTCTTCCCAGCCCTGGGCTCTCTTCCCAGCGGCTCTCCTCCAGAGGGTGGCCATCACCCTGCCATGCGCCCCTGTGACGCTCCCCTACCTGGCTCCAACACCTATTCCTCCTCCACACACCTTAAGTTGGTCCACTCCACCCCCGTCTGCTCCTCCAAGAACCAGACAGCCCAGCTGGAGGCACTTGGCCCGGGCAAACCAGCCTTCATATGCCCCCTGAGATCCAGCCACAGCCTCCCAGCCGACCACAGAGGACAGACCCAGGACGACGCGGTTTCCTCCAGCACTGACCCCCGGCGGAGTCCCAGGGACTGGCATCCCTCGACCGTCCCCCATCGAGCCAGACCCCGGGACCACCGACAAGGTCCTCCATCGGGGAAGATCAGCTCGCCTTGCCTGGAGAGGCTGCTCCAGTCCAAGAAGAGCATCATCTCGCTGAGGAACACCGGTGTGGACAAGCCCGGCGGCGGTGGCGGCAGCTGGCTGTGATTTGACTGCAGCTCAACGCTTCAGCTGGACGTGGTTCCTGCAGGGAGGATGGAGCTTTGGCCCTGGGGACAGTGGTGACCAGCATTGACAGAACTGTGCATTTCCCTCACGACCGAGGGGGAAGACATGCACCTTTCAAAACGTAGAGACTGTGAGAGGATGCACTACTGTAGGAGGCTGGCCTCATGGGAGGGACATGGCAACCGCAGTCCCTTTAAGAGCTTCACATCGAGTCGTCCTTCACCAGACTCATGCTACAGTTTGTGTGCAGTGACAGACAGAGACAGAATAAGGAGAGACGGGACATATTGAACTCCTGGGACTCACCTTGGTTTGCACTGGTGGAAAATATGAAATGAAGCAAGCGGCCATCTGAACATGTAGTCATCTCCTGCCCTGCATGCTTCCCCTGGGGGAGATTTCAAACGGGCAACCTCACATGGACGCTTCTGGACTTCAGTTAGGAATGTTTGGACTTGCTAGGGGTGAAAGGAAAGCCTGGGTACCACTAATGTTTCTGTGCCATTCTTTCTCTACTGGTCAGGGTGAAGATAGCTCAAAGAGATATGCAACCAAGCTAGAGTGATCTCTGATAGATGTTGTGGTCAGATGTTTGCTTCTCCTTGACAAAGGCTTGACGTCAGGAACCAAGGGAACTGAAAGCAGTAATATTTGGTAAACTGGGATTTGATATGGCACCCTGTAGTCTCCATTGAGCATTCCTTGTGACCCACGCCCATACCGCTCTGAAAAGTAGTGCCCCCTTCGGAACCAGCGTGTCCCTTCCCTCAGTTATGTCCATCCTGGACAGAGGTTAGTATCACGTTAAACTGTGTTCTGAGGATACCTTGCCACTCTTTCACCATCACTCCGTCAGTCTGCTCATTAGGCCGGCGGACGCAACGAGTCTACCTCGTGTTGAGAACGCCTCGTCTAGGTTCTGCCTCAGATGAAAGACAACTAACCCTACAGAACGCAGTGAGCCGTTCCACTCCCCAGATGCCATTGCTCTTTCAGTCTCAAAGAACACAGTGGGAACCACTGTCCATGTGTAAACACAACTGGTCTTCGGCGGGCACTGGCAGACATTTCCAGTACTGTGGTGCAGGCAGAAAGTGGCGTGAGAGAGACTCAGTCTACCATGTGTATCTGCTGTACATTAGTCTGTGGCAAGAAGGCAGCGGTGTCGAATCCTGCCAATTCAGTTAACTACTAAAGATGCTGTCCGGGATCCTAAGAACATGGAATTAGTATTGTGTTTTGAATTGAATTGAAATTGTAATGTCATTACAAATTGCCACAGTATCCGTGTTCGCTCATGAGCGCCGGCATTACAACTATGGTCTGAAATATCACAAACATTCCGGAGTGCATTGTTACTGTCTAAAGATCCTGCTAGGCAACAGAACCTGTATGGGCCCCCAATGGCCCATATTGTTCCGGTCAAAAATAGGGCATGATGTAGGAATGTGTCATTTGGAACACAGCGGGTATCTGAATTTACAACAGATACTTTAACATCTGAATCCATAACAGATAATGTGTAAACAACACCTGAATCCATAACTGATAATGTGTAAACTGCATCCGAATCCATAACAGATAATGTGTAAACTGCATCTCAATCATAAAAGATGTGTAGACTGCATCCGAATCCATAACAGATAATGTGTAAACTATATCTGAATCCACAACAGAATGTGTGAACTGCATCCGAATCCATAACAGATAATGTGTAAACTGCATCTCAATCATAAAAGATGTGTAGACTGCATCCGAATCCATAACAGATAATGTGTAAACTATATCTGAATCCACAACAGAATGTGTGAACTGCATCCGAATCCATAACAGATAAAGTGTAAACTGCATCTCAATCATAAAAGATGTGTAGACTGCATCCGAATCCATAACAGATAATGTGTAAACTCCATCTGAATCCACATAGTACCAGATCATATGTAAACAATTACTCCACATCAGATTTTAGCTAATGTGATTAAAAAAAACATTTGATTCTTGTTAATGTTTGAACAACATAGTGTTGGACAATGTCTTTGGACTCAAACGATGTGAAGGACTTTCCTTTGTGTAAATATTTTTTGGACAATGTTCAAGGTTAATTTACTTTACCTCTCTAAAAGGTGGCCTTTTGTGACATTTTATACTTAATAAAATATGTGATATTTGTTTTCTGTAAATTAGTGTGATTTGTTTGGCATTGCCACCTGGATGGTGGTGATCTACTCGGGTGGACATCATTAATTCAAACGTATTTTATGAAGCCCATTTTACATCAGCAGGTGTCACAAAGTTCTTTTACAGACACCCAGCCTGAAACCCCAAAGAGCAAGCAACAACAGTCCTCCCTCACTTGCTAGATCAATAAGGCTGTCTTGAAGGAAGTTACTAACATTACTGGAGGCAATATCAGGGTGACTGCAAAATAAGACATTAACATCTACATGTAGCGACGATAAGAAAGCAAAAAAACAAGAAACGTTCTAATACATAGCCAGACCTGCTCACTCATGTGATGGTCAAAAGAACAGAGTGTGACATCACTTGGACATGAGCTGTATTGCTTTTATTTAGTTTGTATTATTTTGAGGCCCCAAAACAGTTTTGTTCAATGTGGTATATTTATAAAGCTCTTTCTGCATCAGGAGTTGTCACAAAGTGCTTTTGCAAATCAGCCACAATTAAACCCTAAGGAGTAAGCAAACAATGCTGATGCAGTGGCTAGGGAAGAATTCCCTAAAATTGGCCAAAACATAGGAAGAAACTTAGAGGAACCAGACTCGGAGCGGTGTTTTGTTGCCGCTAAATACTTTCTTCTGTTCATGTCACCTCAGTGCACCATAAGATTGCTGTTAAAAAAAGTTAATGGATGCAGCTGGTCCATGTTTACCTCAGGAAGCCAAGATTCCACAGTGTTACGATCACAGACCCAAGTTCATTTTCAATGGTGGAGAATGTTTTTATATTGTGAATTTTTTGTTACTAAGCATGTGAGCACTTTGAAGTTGCAAAGGCTACATTGTTTTAAACGTGTCTTTTTTATCCGAATAACTGTCATCAGACTAATCAGCAGTATACTACCAAAATTGTTATTTGTGACAGCCCAACTTGGTTTAATTAACTTATTTTTTAAAGACAACCACAGAACAAGTACATTTTGAAGCATTTATTGTTTTTGTCTTTTCTGCTTTAGGAAACTCGGCATAGGCAGTTTAAAAATTAAAACAATATAAATATGGATATTTATGTAAAACATTTTCCTAATGAAGCATTATACACAATGTACAATTTTCTTCTTCACTTGGGGTAATGAGTAATCTATACACATTTCCCTAAAAATAAACATTCCTCCATGCAAAAAAAATTCCAAATGAAGCATTGAAAAAGACCATTAACATGAATACCTAATGCACTGCTCGTGTTTTTGATTGCATAAAAAAAAGTGCTTATGAACCACAAAGTGAAAAATTAAAAAACAACACTTCTTTCAAACCATCATGTCTTCCAAACCATCATGCGTTGTGTGTAGGAGAGTTAATGTACTGGGATGATAACAGGAAGCCTGGTACCGCTGCGCTATGAGTTCCTACTGTACATTGGTTTATGTGATGAACGATGAGATGCACCCCCCCATTGGACAGTCTGCAGTGTTCCGCTAGACGGTCTGTCAGGAGAGACAGGAAGTCTACAGTTCGACCCAGCTGTCGAGCCGGGTCTTGGTTAGTGTGCCCCGTGTGATTGTGCGTCTCGTCCGGTTCGGCCGCCCGGTCAGTAGTCCGTGTCGGAGCCGTCCGCGTTATCGACGTTCCGCGACAGCATGTAATTATCCATGTCAATGGAGCGACAGTTGTTGATGGCGTAGCGGAGTCTCTCCGCCATCACAGCCTGGCTGGAGTAGGGAGGCAGGCGGAGCTGGAAGAAGCACGTCTGGGAGGTCGGAAGGCTGTCATAAGGCTGCATAGGGGTTCAGAATCAGAATTGGCTTTACTCGCTAAGCACAGTGACATATACCCACAATTTCAATTGGTGTACTGGTGCCGGAGAGAGGACGAAAGAGGCAGAAAGCGAGCAAGCAATAGGGTTCGGCAGACTGTCAAACATATTGCAAGAGAGACACGGGGGGGGGCATCTCAGAGTACGGGAAAGGATGAAATGCAGTAATCACCAATGTTTGGGAGGGATATTCTACTGAGTGTCAGTAATGTTGTCAATCTCTCAAAGATAACCTCAGATTTAAACCGAACTGTTAATCCCAACTTGGTCCAGGCTGTTTGCTGGATCGGCTGACATCAAGTGCAAATGAAAATGTCAGCGTGTCAGTGCTTTTCTCTTAACGTGCACATGCATCTACAGAATAAACAAGCGTTGGTTTGATTCAGCCGAGGTACATAAAACATGGATTTGTTTGGGTTGTGTTAACTAAACACGCTTTCATTTGGTTGGTTTGAGGTGGGTGGAGGTAAATAACAGGTGGTTAGTTCTCTCACCCGGATCACTGTGTGTGTGTGTGTGTGTGTGTGTGTGTGTGCGCGCACGCTTTGGCAATGGAGGCTATCTCACCCTGTCCACCTTCATGATCTGGAACCTCTGGGAGATGTCGGCTGTGTTTGCGGGCAGCCTGGACCGGCCTGAAACAAAGCGCATGAACAGAACCCGCTCCTCATTAGAGAAGTCCTCCAGGGTCTGCCAGAACCACTGGACCTGAGTATGCTGCTCATCCACCTCGCGGTACCGCACCACCTGTCAATCAAAACGGCAACCAACCAGCCCATCAGTCATCCACAAACTACTTGTATGGTCCATTTCACAAGGCAGAAATACAGTCAACATACAAATCAACTTGTTTAATTCACAGAGTGATTTCTCTGTTCCGAGAAACGAAATTGGTTCATTTGAGGTCACTAACCAATACAAACCCCAGATAATTACACTTAAAGATATACATTTTCAGATATATTAAAAACAATTACAACTATAACAACTTAACCCGAAAAAAAATGTCTTTATTTTCAGAATCTATTCTTCAACTTTTCATAATTCTAAAATGTCTGATAGAGGAATCATAAAGAATGAAGCCTAATCTAAAGTAACTTAACCGAATTGCTACCAGATATACCTACAGTGAAGGGGTTATTAAGAATTCATTTAGAATTTGATTGGAATGGTTCTGAGGTGTTCTAACACCAGGATCTGATTTAATATTAGCTGGATAACAAGCTCACATGGGCAGTGGCATCTACTGTGAAATATGATGACGATAAAAAGCCTAATTAGCCTTGAAATTATATCAATTTCTCTCATTAAGAAATCCCTCTCCTTATTATGCAATACTACTGTCTGTAGGCTACAGTAGGGGTAATGCTAACATCAGTAAGTGTAATGCTAACATCAGTAGGGGTAAAGCTAACATCAGTAGGGGTAATGCTAACATTAGTAGGGGTAATGCTAACATTAGTAGGGGTAATGCTAACATTAGTAAAGGTAATGCTAACATCAGTAGGCTACAGTAGGCTTAATGCTAACATTAGTAGGAGTAATGCTAACATCAGTAAGCTACAGCAAGGAGTAATGCTAGCATCAGTAGGCTACAGCAGGGGTTACACATGTCAGTAGGTTACAGTAGACTTAATGCTAACATTAGTAGGGGCAATCCTAACATCAGTAAGCTACAGCAAGGGGTAATGCTAGCATCAGTAGGCTACTGCAGGGGTCGTACAAATGTCAGTAGGCTACAGTAGGGGCAATGCTAACATCAGTAGGGGCAATGCTAACATCAGAAGGCTACTGCAGGGGTTATACAAATGTCAGTAGGCTAAAGTAGGGGCAATGCTAACATCAGTAGGGGCAATGCTAACATCAGTAGGGGCAATGCTAACATCAGAAGGGGCAATGCTAACATCAGAAGGCTACTGCAGGGGTTATACAAATGTCAGTAGGCTACAGTAGGGGCAATGCTAACATCAGTAGGGGTATTGTAGTGTGACAGACAGAGCACTCAGACACGTTTTTCCATTTCCATTCCGGTCCCGTTCCTTGTACGGGTTCTAAACCCTGCCGGACAACAACATCTCTGACGAGGGGATGAGGTGGGTCTACCTTCTTGAGCACTTCCACGCAGATCTCAGGCATGCCACAGACCATCTGCTCCAGCTGCCTGGCGGTCAACAGGGACAGCAAAGGCACTGGGACGATCCAGGACATGCCCTCGCGCACCGCCGCCACCTGGAGGGACACAGGACAAAAAGAGGACTTCATTTCGTTTTCACCACGGGTGTATTTACTACAGTGCTCTTGTTTTTAAACTGTCGTGTTCTGGTAATGTAGAGAAAGCCCTCTTAAATGGATCTGAGTGGGTTGGAGAGGGGGGGGGATCTGAGGGACCAGAGATCCAGAAATGCTACAGTCCAGAAACAGAACCATTACAGGTATGTACTCAGACACACGCTACGTCCAGAAACAGAACCATTACAGGTATGTACTCAGACACACGCTACGTCCAGAAACAGAAACATTACAGGTATGTACTCAGACACGCTACGTCCAGAAACAGAACCATTACAGGTATGTACTCAGACACACGCTACTTCCAGAAACAGAACCATTACAGGTATGTACTCAGACACACACGCTACAGTCCAGAAACAGAACCATTTCAGGTATGTACTCAGACACACGCTACGTCCAGAAACAGAACCATTACAGGTACGTACTCAGACACACACGTGGGTGGATTCACAGGCAGCAGATGTAAAGAAGAATTCTTAGGACTGGCACTCCTTTGTCAATGTATGCTAGCCTGGGTGCGTGCATACGTGCGCGTGGTGTTCTACCTGTCTGTCGATCTCATGCAGGCGGTATTCGATGGCCCGCTCCACATACTCCTTCCTGTTGGAGAAGCTCAGAGGGATGCTGTTTCCCCCGGGGATTATGGGAACCATTTTACCGTCCGCACTCTGACCCACAAACGAGTCCAGAGGAATCATCTGGAAGGAAAAGACAAACACGACAACGTTGGAAAGATTAAATAAATGTCAAAGATCAATTAGGATAATGCAAAATCAGCACCTCCTCTTTACCATGTATGTTTCCACTCCTACATCATTCTCCTTCCTTTCCCCTTCTCTCTCCTCCCTACCCCCCATATCTCTCTCCTCTCCTCATTTCTCTCTCCACATGTCGGTCTCCCCTCCCTGCATCCTGCCTGTGGTCCTTGTTTCCCAGAGCCGGGAGCCTGGCCAACTGGCCAATCTCTGGACAGGACGTGCGGCATTCCTCCGGAGGCAGGCAAGTGCCCGGCCCGGCGGATCACAACGCAGGGGTTGTCTGGTGACGCTCGTCCAGCCAGGGATTAAGGCCTGGCTGGGTTTCCCCTGGTTGGTGATCAACACTAATATCCAGGCGAACCCCCTCAGCGTTTCCCAACCTTTCTCTCCCTGCCCCCCATCATCCTTTCAGCGCTCATCTCCATTGTCACCTCGTGGAAGTTGTCCTCGGTGATGCCACTGTCTTCAATGTGAAGAATACTGTTGAGTGTCTGGACGTAGAGCAAGTCCACCTCCTCCAGGTCCTCCAGAGTCAGAGGGATGCAGCACAGCTGCTTCCAGACCAGTGGAGCCAGGTGCAGGTCCAGGGGCTTCTTGGTCCGAATGGCCACCCCCATCAGGATGCCCAGGAACTTGAACTGGAGCAGGTGCTCCTCCAGACCGGCCGAGGGACTGAGCAGGAAGCTGGGGGGGGGGTAGGGAGAGGGATGTAGGGAGAGATTGAGGGAGGGATAGAGGAATGGTTGGATGGGGAGAGATGGAGGGAGAATAGAGAGGGAGGGAGGGGAGAGATGAAGTTATCTACCTTGGCAGACTGTTTAACCTTTGATTTAAGGTGGCTGACCGGAGGGCCATATTTGTATTAAAACTAAGTTCAATTAATAACAAATTTAACTGACATTGTATTAGTTCTTCTATGAGTCTTTACAATGAAAGGTACATGTTGGCCTCGGTGTGCCTGTTTCAGTGTGTTTTCCTTGGTGTGCTTATTTTGGTGTGTTTTCCTTGGTGTGCTTATTTCGGTGTGTTTTCCTTGGTGTGCTTATTTCGGTGTGTTTTCCTTGGTGTGCTTATTTCGGTGTGTTTTCCTTGGTGTGCTTATTTCGGTGTGTTTTCCTTGGTGTGCTTATTTCGGTGTGTTTTCCTTGGTGTGCTTATTTCGGTGTGTTTTCCTTGGTGTGCTTATTTCGGTGTGTTTTCCTTGGTGTTCTTATTTTGGTGTTTTCCTTGGTGTGTTTATTTCGGTGTGTTTTCCTTGGTGTGCCTGTTTCAGTGCGTTTGTATCGATGAGCTCACCGGTCCCTGTTGTAGCCCACCTCTGCGCTGGCGTTGGGGGAAGGGATGAGGAGATCCACCACTCCCGTTTCCAACTCCTGCGTAGGGAGACAGGAAAGCGAAACAGAGAAATCAGCAGGAAATCCTGTGCGTACAGTATGTCTTCTAATAACACAACATCTCTGACTCATGATCCCTCATTGTTTTGTGAAACATTAATGGTAAACCTGAAAAATTCTGCAACAACAGGACAAAAAAAAATAATCTGCACACACCACAAAGACATAACTTCAGACGGACCTTGGTTTTGTTCCAATATTCAAAGCAGCCTACAGCTCACAATGAAACTACTGTATTTGTTGTGTCCATTTGGCTAGTACACCCCCCACCTTCCCACAACCCCCCACCCTCCCCAAGCCCCGTCCCCCTTCCCCAGCCCCCCACCCTCCCCAAGCACAGGGTCTCTAAAAAGCACAGTGGCCCTGTAATACCTGACACATCTCAGTGATGGTGTCGTCGAAGACCCCCCCAGCGTCGTCCGCTCCTTCCCCCACCAGCTTGACCTTCCAGGCCCTGGACGGCAGTCGCAGGTCCGACGCGTTCAGCTTGACCACCTGACGGGCTATCTGCACGAAGATGGGCTTACACTTACGACCCCTGGACCAACACAGACAGACAGAGATTGGGGAGGATGATGAAGAGGTGGTAATGGAAGTAGAACGAGGATGATGAAGAGGTGGTAATGAAGGTAAAGAAGATAATGAAGAGGTGGTAATGAAGGTATAGAGGATAATCATGAGAAAAAGGAAGATCTTCCACAGACATTAACCACAAACCTGGTGGAGATCCTCTTGACGGTGATCTGTGGTCCGTAGTTCTTTCCCTGGACCATGGTCTTTCCTATGGACCTCACCATGGGGAGGGTGTAGACTCTGGGGGCCAGCAGGGGCCTCAGCTGGCCCTGAACGATGCCCCACGTCCCTGCGTTGTAGTGGGACATGCAGCTCTGGAAAAGAGGGACAGTAATGGGGGACGAAGTTAGTTGACAGTTGCGGGGGGGACGTGGTCACAGTTGCGGGGGGGACGTGGTCACAGTTGCGGGGGGACGTAGTCACAGTTGCGGGGGGACGTAGTCACAGTTGCGGGGGGACGTAGTCACAG
>JACXGJ010016676.1:0-12028 GCA_016801105.1 Esox niger
GGTGGCTCACAGAGACTAAATTATGAAAATGGTGTAAGTTTCCAAATAGTTCTGGACCAAACAGTATAACTGTATGAATCAACATAGTTTTGAAACAGATGTACTCACGAGAATCTTCTGTTAGAACAGGAACCTGTAAAGAAAAATGCACACTATTTAATCCGGTTATTTTAAACCGCTAATTTTAAGAGTTCCATTAATCTTTCTAATCTTCACCAGAGAAGTTGGACCAATTTATTTACCGTGAAAAAGCAAGACCAGAAGAATGGTCGGTAGAACAACCACCAGACCCACAACCATTACTACTAAGACTGATGTAGAGAATCCAGTTACTACAACAGGAGAGAGAACAAAATAACATTATCAGTGCATCCACATGAGAGCTAACAAATGTATTGGCGATTCACACACAGACACTAATTGCACTTTAAAAAGCCACAGATGTCTGTAATAAGGCCAATAATTCTAGGGTATGTAAACTTTTAATCAGGGCCTTTTGGGAAATTTCTGTTATGAATACATTTTAAAAAGGAGCCAAACAACTATGTGATAATAATTGGCTTCATATGATCACTATACTTTAATTAATATACCGTATATTAATATATTTTAATTAACATACCGGTCATATTTTTTTAACCAATTCCAAAATATCAAAATATTCTGCCAGGGTATGCAATCAATCAATCAATAAAATTCATTTTATAAAGCCCTTTTTACATCAGCAGTTGTCACAAAGTGCGTTCACCAAACTACCTGGCCTTAAAACCCAGGGAGCAGACAACTATAGTGATGAAGTTCATGCATTCTTATGAGCAGTAATTTACTCTCTGTCCACATGAAATGTAAAACAATTATTATATTAAAATGTGTCAGACTCACCAGTAACCTGTATGAGGACTGGTTCACTGTACTGGGTGTAGTAGACAGGGTCTCCTCTCCCAGCTCTACACCTGTACTGTCCTCCATCAGAGACACTGACCTGGCTGAGTGTGAAGGAGGAACCAGAGGTTGTAGCAACTGGTTCAGAGTCTTGTCTGTGTCTGTACCAGTAAAACCTCCAACCAGAAGACTCTACAGTACAGGTCAGTGTCACACTGTCTCCTGTCAATACGTTCTGTTGGTCTGAACTCAGTGTGACGTTCAGCTGATTAGCTGTTGGTATTAAAAAATATTTTTTTAGGTAAAAAACACTACAACTAACATCACTATAATATCAACATAACAACAAATGAATGGTAGAGTTTTAATAGTGAACTCACCAGTGACATTGATGTGGAGGGAAACACTAAGTTGTGACGACTGGGGACGATCTGTTCTTCTCCCTTTACACTGGAACTGACTCACCTGGTCAGACAGAGTGGTGATGGTTTTAGAAGGTGAACCAGGACTCAGAAGTTGTTTATTTCTGTACCACCAGTATGTCCAGTCTGTGTAGTCTGATATGTCACACTGCAGAGTAACAGTCTCTCCAGAATAGAGGAGACCATGAGGAGAGACACTGGCTGAGGCTGTTGGCAGAGCTGTTGAAAAAAGAAGCTAACATATAAAAAATCTATTTAGTCAGAGAACCATTATTTCTAATCTATGACATACTTCCCGAGGTAATACAGCTGAATACTGACTGACACATGTCTACATGATTTAATGTAGATGTTATTGACAAAAAAAGTACACAAAATAGTAACTGACCTAGAACAGTGAGATTAATGTCAGTACTTGGTTGTGAAGATGTGGTTCTAGAAACTCTGTGTCCTTCACACCAGTACTGACCCTGGTCAGACACAGAAGTTGTACTGATGGTGTACGAGGCACCAGGGTTACTGTAACCCGACTGGGATACTACATTATCATTCCTGTCTTTGTACCACTTATATCTCCAGTCATTGTAGGACCCAACTGAACAGGTCAGAGTGACTGTCTCTCCAGGAAACACTGGGTTTGGCTTTATCAACAGTGTAACTTTGGGCAGAGCTGTGAACACATGTTACAGACAAGACCTGTTAATTCACAGGAAGACAAACATTTAAGTTTAATAGTGAATTAGGAATGCCCAGTTACCATAGTAAACTTACCAGTGACACTGATAACAAGGATGTTACTGTGTGTTGAACACTGAGACCAACCTATCTTACACCCTATACAGCTGTATTGACCAGCCTGGTCAGGGACAGAGATGGTGATGGTTTTACTGACGTGACTAGGAAGGTATTTGCTGTTTCTGTACCAATATGTTCTGCCTGAATAGTCTGGTATGTAACACTGCAGCCTGACTGTCTCTCCAGAGTAGAAGGGAGGTAGAGGGGAGGCAGTAAGTGAAGCCATGAACCCATCTGTAGAAAGATCCACATAGTTAACAGACATGTCTTCATAGTCTCACGTCCCAGACCTGTCTTCATAGTCTCACGTCCCATACAAACCACAAAAATATATGTCACCATTCAGTGTCACTGCAGGCTTTAGTCTACCTACACAATCGTTATCAACTCAACACAATTACATAAATTAAATGTTTTTGTAACCCAACCCTAAACATTAATCCTAACCTCAGTAGTTTGATTCCTAACCTTACCCAACGTTGTTTCTTAACCCAATTGCCAGTACTGTCATGCCTAACCTTAACCCTGCATTAAACGTTAGCGTAAATAGTAAAGGTTATTCGTAATGAGCTCTTTCTCATTTCAATCGAGTACGTTAAGGACAATCATATTATCAAAACTTTTAGGAGCAACGTAACAATGGAGCCAACTTTTCAAATACTTTTGGTTCTCGTAAATGTAGTTACCATGTCCAAACCATGTTGTTTCTTCTAAATGGTCCATCCATGGATGGAAATAAAGAAAAATACACAATAACAACTAATCTTGTAGCAACTGGCATATACTTATGGACTGCAATATATATTTTTTATCT
Organism: Esox niger; assembly: GCA_016801105.1. NCBI lineage: Eukaryota > Metazoa > Chordata > Actinopteri > Esociformes > Esocidae > Esox > Esox niger. The sequence goes on from JACXGJ010016676.1 coordinate 2,914, forward strand.
TTATAATAAACACAACTGAATCACCTACTAATAAGAAAAAATATTAGCTAGGAAACGTATTGATAGAAACAAAGATGACAAAGCATCTAGATATAGAAGATAGAATAATCTAATAAATAAATATTTACTGTGACCTTGAGAGTGCCCACAGAAGATGACGGCAATCGGCACTACAACAAAGACAAAGACAGTAATTAAAGTCCATTAGAAATACAGCAATAGAAACAGTGTTGTAGTAATAGAGTAGTAATATTAACCTTAGCGCACATTGGGCAAATAACAAACAAACAGGAATACAAAGTCAGTACTCACAGAGTAGAACACAGATCAATGTGCGGACCATTTTGTCTTGGTGATGAATTAGTCTTTCTGAAAAAAGGGCACCTTACAAACCCCCCCTACTTCCTATATAATGACAGTCTTGGTGGATGGCACATTTTCACCATCACACAGACAAAAGGCAGGGGCAAAGTATGTGAAAAGCATACATTAACAGTTGATTACAGTGTTTGTAACAAGACCAACTTCTTTTCATGGTTGGCTACTTGGTCTCACCCTGGTTTCCTTCATCGCTGTTAGAAGAAAAGAGAATGGAATGAGTTTCGAGACCATACAGTAGCTTGTGTTTTCTCACCTACCACAAATAAGGCCTTTTCACACTGCATTGTTCTAAGCCCTGGGCTATCATAAGACTGGCCCCCTGTTAGCTTAAACTTTGTCCACAGAAGAGTTTGTTAACCCTCAGCTAAGGCATAATCCTGGGCTAAATCTTCACATTTGTATTCTTAAGCCCCGGGCTAACGGAGAAATGTAACACCATCTAGGAAAAACTACAAATCCAATGCTCTCTCTGGTATTCAACCAATGTTACAGGTACATCAATGACAGATGATTAATGTTACAATACCAAAAATCTATAAAAAATGTCATGACATTGGTTGATCAAGATGCCCATCCTGTCGGTATTTGCTTTGACAACATTGTTGAAACTATGTAAAGAAAGATTAAAACGGCGCTGTTAAAATATGAATATGAGGCAGAGAATATGACTAGTCAACCTGAATTTATTCTAAATATTTACTAGACTGACATCCAAAGAAAGCTGTAGTAACTATTTTACTAAGACTTTGCAGGTACAATGAAACGACAAAAGTTTTCAGAGTTTATTGTACCGAAACAGAAATACATTGTAGCTTCTGGCAATGGCGTTTGTCAGTAAAATATGTGTTTTTGACAAATGTTTATATCGGCAGCCCTGAAAAGTTGGTCCAACCGTGCTCCAACCTAGGGCCAGCTAACCCTAGGCCAAGGGTTGTGCTAGCCCACTTCAAAATGTGTAAACGTCAGCATTTGCTGACGTTTACTGAAATTTCCTTTTCGGGATTAAGAGGCTCTTTGCCCAAGGCCCAGGTACAGTGTACATTTCATTATCAAGAGATTTGAGTAAGCCATCCCTAAAACCTTTATTAAGTTGATTATCAGTGGCGGACATAGGTAACTGAACACACAGCAGTGGTTACACAGTCCATACAGGAAATCAACACATACCTCTACACCCTGCCTCTCCACACAAACAAGCAGGCACACATGAAAACCAAAGTGTTTGCTCAAACCCACCCACACACGAAAACACTGCTTAACAGGAATATGTGAAAACCCCAGTCAGTCAGCTAGTAACCCCCTCTCAGCCAGTACATTATAGGTGACAAACATGAATTCATGAGACAGATAGGAATGCATTGACAGAAGTCAGTCGTCACTAAAATAATTACATCCAGTTTATATACTGGGTGACACAGACTGTGATCGACTCAGTACAAGTAGTATTGCGTTCCGTCTAGCTCAATGGGTTATAGCATGATGTTTGCTCAATTCCGACCAACTAGAATAAAGAAAACACGAGAATCTATGCCCACAACACAGTAAGTCTCTCAGGAAAGCAGTCTGCTTGTTCATCCATTAGTGGGAGATAAAATGTTATCTCACTGTTCAAATAAACCTACTATATAAATTATAGACTGATCATTTCTTTGTCAGTGGGCAAACGTACAAAATCAGCTGGGGATCAAAAACTTTTTCCCCCTCACTGTAGCTAGTGAAGTTTGTAACTAGCGAAGTTTACGTCTATCTTGAGCAAATCCGAATGACTGATTTGTTTTGTCTGTGGCGAGGATCAAACGGTGGTCGCCTACATGGCAGTCTGCGTCTCTAACCGCTATGCTGTTTAATGATGGGTAGTCAGGCAGACACTGAATGATTGAGTGCGTGAGAGTGGAAGAGACATTTGCTTACATTGTCTGGCAAACATATGCATACTACAGTATACAGGCATAATTTCAGTTTGTTGTTTCAACTAATTAAATATTTATCATAGAACTGTTTACCGACTATAAACCCATATATAGTAAAATGATACAGCCCATGCATAAAATAAGAACATTTATTAGATGACAGTGTAAAAAACAAAAAAACTACAATATTTAACAAATTCAATTTACAAAAATGTTTTTGTTTAACAAACCAATATCTCAAAAAGGGTCATTTTAAAAGCATTCAAGAAACAAAAGGCTGAATCCTGTGACAACTACGCCATCTGCTGCCCATCCTTCCACTGCAGGGGGCAGGCAACTTATCACACCTGTTGTCTCGTTTAGCGCACCTGATCATCCTCCACAGTAATTTCCCCCTGTATATATGTTCCCTCTGCTCCCTCTCTCTTTGTGTGTTATTGTCTCACTGTCGTGAGCAGCATTCAGCTAAACTCTATTAAAAGACTAGAAAACGAATGTGACGCCGACTCCTCAGTCCGCTGCTCCTCTCATTTTGCAAAGCTGACAGCTGCAAATACTTGTGGACTGCATTGTGTGTTCTATATCTTTAACATAAAGCACACTGGATCATCTGTTCTGTTAAAAGACCATCAGGAGGGAAAATCAGTGGAGATATGATCAAATGTATCTACCATCCTACCATTAACTTGACAGTGACCGCAGTGGAAGAGGGTATTCAGCACTACAACAAAGATGAAGAAAGTCATCAAAGTCCAGTAGTAATAGAGTAATGCAAACTGTGCTGTAGGAATAGAGTAGTACTGTTAACATTAGTCTACATTGAGCCCATAAGTCATAACAAACATAGAAACACAAAGTCAGTACACACAAAGTAGAACGCAGAGTCATGTGTGTTGATCCAGTCTGTTTTCGTGATGAGCAACTCTCTGAACAGCAGTTGCTTCCTTCCTTTTCCTTTATGACAATCTGATTAGATCACTGTCACAGTCTAAAAGAGAGACATTCTAAAGACTTGAGCTAATTCTGTGGGTTGCAGTGTTCATTTTAACATCTCTGTATGGTTCGCAACATGTTTCAGAAATTAAAGGAGAATGAAACAATATATTGACCTGAGCTTGTGTTTTCTCATCAGCCACAAATAGATATACAGTACAACAGATGTAGACTTGAGGAAGCCTTCTTTCACCTTTGCTATGTTGACTACCAGTGGTGAGTTCAGACAGCTAACCTCAGTTTTCCACTGGCCACAGAAAAAGATGAAATCTTCAGCTACAGACAGGCTTTACCAACATACATGCATGCAAAGACATGCGCTCACACCCATCCACACAAACACAACCACATACACACCAAAACACAACCAGATACACACCAAAACACAACCACATATACATATCCACAAACACACACACACACACACACACAAACACACACACTGGCAAACATCACATATATACATGATTACATATATACATTATTTTACAAAACAGCCTGCCTGACGCATTTTTACAACAACATTTTATCAATATTTAGACATACGGCAAGACCTAAAGCATCCCTGTACTCTAGGGACTCTACTCAGTGTAAAGCATTCGTCACAGTGGGTAGTGGGGTGAAACGGACCAGGAGCAGGCAGGGGTAGTAGTCTGGCGTACTCTTTAATTTAAACAAACACACAAAACAACAGAACAGAAAACACAGAGTACTAAGGCAAAACTACTAACTGAAATGCAGGGAAACACCACTCACCACCTACATGTGACGACATGTGACAGAATGACTAACCTAAAGCACCATGAAAGAGCAAGGCAAGAGAGGTGAAGGCGAAAACCGGCTGTAAGCAAACCACTAGATCTTTTTGGGGGGGGTTGCGGATAAATCTTTTCCACTTCTCAGGTTCGACAGGTTGAGTCCACTTAATTCTAATTTCTTAATTATAAATACTCTAGGAAACCAGTGCATTAATTCTTATAGTTCATTACAAGCTTGTAGGCAATACACAGACAACGTACATTCGTGTGCACGTTCCAAGGTATGACAAAGATACACAGTTGGTGGGGCCCTTTATGATCTTCTAACATCTGGTTCTCATCATAATGACTCCTACGACCATAGGACACCTAATCTAAAGAATTCCCATTTGGGCCTGGGGCCAAAAGGAGAACAAGGATTTGCTGGCAAGAGATCTGAAGGAGAGGAGACGAGCTATAGCCACTTTTAACCACATGTTTCCCCAAGTAGACAGTGCAAAGTATCCAGCCTGCATATCATATACACAAATCCTAGATATTAAACACCTATTTAATAAACCTAATTTATGCAAATAGAATATATTTATGCATCTGTCATATATAATATATATGCATAATAATTAATCTTCCACAGGGGGGTGCTGAGAGGGTGAGCGGAGGGGTCCCGTGCTTCCCAGCTGTCATCGACACCAGCCCCTCACGCTGCCCAGCGGTCGTCGCCGCCAGCCCCTCAGAGACCTCAGACCACAGATGAACTCTACCCTTTCAAAAAGAAAGAAAATATATTTAGGTATGTCTTCATGATATAGACATTTGGGAAAGATACAATGTGTTTGATATACTCTAGAAATAGCACCTGATTCAAGTGTTCAACCAATCATTATGCTTTTGATTATATGAATCAGAGTCCTGTGCTACGATAGAGGTTTGAGAACGTAGCAGATTAACTTCATCCACTCAACTGAAGATAACTTTGTATGTCAAAAGCGGCTTACAATTTTTACCTAGGTAAATGTGTATCACAACAAATTATTAAGACGTAGTTCTGTGTACTGTAAAATTACACACAAAGTTTGGTAAAAATACAAAATACACTTACAAAATACTCTAAAACCTTAATACAAATATTTATTACAAAAATACTTAACATTTATTTTATTTTGAGTAAAACATTGATTATCTTGAGATATCTGATAACACACAATATTGACAAGCAGACAACCTCAGCATCATTCTCAGTAATTGTATAAGTATAAAAGAGTTGTTATTTACTTTATTTACGGTGACCAAAGGCATTGCTATTATGCATATAATGCACAATTTTGCTTCGGTCTGTTCCTGTATCAGCCCCAGTGGAAAAATGTCCCAACAAATGTTACATATAAAGGTATATAAATGTTACATATCAAATTTGATCCTCGTCATCAGTGACTGTATAGTCTTGTCTGTTATTCTATTAACTACACCAAATGCCTCTACCTAACATTCAGCACTATATTGGTCAAACAGTATGCTGAGCTTTGTTGTTGTAGAAATGCAGCTGTCTAGCAGTTCAGTTTTTAATACATAAAATATACATTAAAAATAAAAGCCCATTAACCCCATTTATTTCAAACATTCACCACTATTCAGTAGTTGAGGGTCACTTTGAAATGCCCTTGTTTTTATAGATAAGCTAATTTTGTGTTTATTAAAATAACATATAAATCTTCCGAAATACATTATATTTTAAAATGGCAGATCTATATTAAATTGGAACACAAGAGTTATGGTTGCTGATAATGGTTTCCTTTACACCTACAGTATGTAGATATTCCATTGAAAGCAGTGAGGTTCCCGAGGTAGACACGTGCCTATAACATCTGAATAAAATAAAATCTAATCTGCAAGTGAAATGTTGCAGTGTTCTGAAAATAGATGTGCAATATGTGCTTTAAAAGTTTCTGGGGGCTCAACTTTATTTCACATTGTGGAAAGTGAATTGAGGCTCACCATCAAAGGCGTTTCTTTTTTCTTTCAAACCCTTTTACAATAGTCCAACATTAAATTAAAATAAGTTTCAAAATTCTGGTCACATGTAATCACAAAATCCATGTAAAGATATGAACAATATCAAAGTAAATCAGCTTTTGGGCAGATCTGGCCTCTCCTATCTTTTATTAACTCCCTTTAATACATTTACGGACATGATGTCAATTGACCTGATGATGAGCTTCCAGAAAATTGTTTTCCCAGAACTAACTCCAATCAGTGCAAGGGTTAGGAAGGAGATGTGGACAAACACAGTTTATGTATATTTGGAACTGTATACAGTGGATTCGGGTGTGTTCTCTCTACTTAGAAATGACAACTTTTACTCCTTTGTTCTGCTGACGTTAAGGGCGAGGTTGGTTTCTTTCCACCACAATGACACTTATTGGTTTATTGTTGTATGAGGCCTAAAACCTTGGTGTCATCAGTTGAATATGGGCTTTGTCATGTGCAAGTCACACTCAGGGATAAACCATTTGATCGTGTTTCAGTAAAAAAAAGGTTTGGGCAAGAAATTCTAAATGAGAAATAGACATTTGTGCACATCTATTGAAAACTACTGGTTAGAAGGCCACCAGTATATGTTCCCGCTACATGGCGTATCGGTCAGTAAAAACTAATAGTGACTTTGGAGGAACAGTTTGGGCACGCCACATGAATAGGCTAGTTTACTGTTGCAAGTCTAGCAACTGTAACAGTATAGCAACAGTATCAGTTGCCAGTTCAGCAAGTGTTCATTTTAAGGCTGTCTCAGAGATTTTTTTGTTGACTAAAATCAGGTGCCTTGGTCAATCTCTGCCCATGACTAATAATGCTGAAAAGAATGCTAAGTAAGGATGCCTCTGCGATTGCGCAGAGGCGGGTCCTCGCGTCCCTGAGCCAGTCACACACCCGCTCGTCTCCCTATTACGCACCTGTTCCCAATCCGCAATTACGCACCTGTTCCCAATCATACCATCACCGACAGTATTTCCACAGTCCTCTGCCATCTCCTCCCTGCCGGATTATGGTTGATTTTCACATGCGCTACCCAGCTATCCTCGAGTCTACTTTCTGTCTGAATTTCCCGTGTACCGACTCGTTGCCCGTCCCCGATTACTCTGCCTGTTCTCTGCCTGTACTTCTGCTGCCAGCCCGTGTGTCGACCTTCTGCCCGTCCCTGACTACTCTGCCCGCCATCTGTCTGTACCTCAGCCACCCGCCCGTGTACCGAACCACTGCCTGTCCCCGACTCCTCTGCCAGCCATCGGTCAGTGTCTCTGCCCCTGCCCCACTGCCTGTCCCTGCCTGCGCGTAGATTACCTGCCCAACTCTGATCCGTCTACCTGCCACTCCTCCTCTGCCCTTCCAATCTGTGCTTGGGTCCTCACCCCCGTCCCTGACAGTATAATCCGGCCAACCATGGACCCAGCAGATCTGGACGCCATATGTCAGGCGGTCGCGTCTCAGAGTGCCGAACTGGAGCAACAACAGACCGCACTGCCTGATTTTATGTGCCATCTACGCGCCCTCTCTGCGAGCGTCATGGCCATCCAGGACCTGATGGAAACACCCGTCGTGTCACCAACCATGCCCACACCGACACACTCCCTGGATCGTGAGCCGTGGGTTCCCAGCCCCAACAGGTATAATGGAGACCTAGGACTATGCCGTTCCTTCCTGCTGCAATGCAGCCTGGTCTTTGCACAGCAACCCCAGACCTACGCCACAGACAGTTCAAGGATCGCTTACCTGGTGGGCTTGCTTCGCGGACCCGCCCTGGAATGGGCCTCTGCGCTCTTGGAGAGACAGGACCCAGCGACCTGGTCCTACTCCTCGTTCACGGCCGAAATGCGCAGATTGTTGGATCACCCGGTCCGAGGAAAGGACGCGTCCAACCGCATGTTTGCGCTTCGCCAGGGGAGGCGCTGTGTGGCTGAATATACCGTGGAGTTCCACACCCTTGCCGCCAAGAGTGGATGGAACGGGGAGGCTCTGCAGGCGGCCTTCGTCAACGGATTGAATGACCGCCTGAAGGACGAACTGATCTCTCACCCCGAGCCGGATTTCCTGGACAGCCCGATTGCCCTCTCCATCAGAATGGACAACCGGGCTCGGGAACGTAAGCGAGAGAGACAGAGAGAGGCGCCTCCGTCGTCTCCTCCCGAGCCGGTTGTGCCAAGGGACGGCTCCCCTTCGCTCACGCCAGCAAATGCCCAGGGACCGACGTACCCGGGTCGTGTTCGATTGGACGAGGCTGAACGACGGCAGAGGAGAGAGAGCAATAGCTGCCTTTACTGTGGCCGCCCTAGGCATTACATGGCTACTTGTCCCCAAAAGAAAAGTAAATCGGTTGGTCCTCTGGTCGCCAGGAGAGTCTGGTCTGACTGGTCTGACTACGGACCTCCCCTGCGCCCGGGCTCCCTTTTACGCCACCATCTGCCACAATAGTCTGCGCCTCAAGATTCAAGCCCTGATAGACTCTGGAGCAGACAACAGCTTTTTGGATTCCACCCTGGTCTCCCAACTAGGGCTCACCGTGGAACCACTACAGGAGGTCTGTGATGGAAAGACAGAGACAAAATTCTCTTGGCACAATTAGTAGTTTATTTGCAAATAGAGAGACGCGTCAAATGCTTACCGAATAATCATTCGAGGAGTCTCTGAAGAAATTACATGTACAGCTCGTATTTATAACAGTCAAAGGGGTGTGGTATAATGCTGCACCTCTGTGCTAACTCAATAGAATACATTCCTTTTGTTCTATTACCACCTAGGCCTGACACAAAGGGCCTACTGTCCTTCTCCACATGGGTAACCTCTTCAACTCATTTAGGGCTTACAGTATCCTGCCATATTGTTCCCTGTTGTGTTTACCTAAAGGGACAACTGCCCCTACCGTCCCCCACAATCACATTCCTAAGGAACAAAGGACAGATACCCTTAATGGTTTAGGCAGTTGAGCAGACGGTCAGAGAACCTAATGATTGTCTGAAATAATACAGATGCATGTCACAACCAAAGACCAGAGTTACATACCATGTAATAGACAAGCAAACATGT
>JACXGJ010016677.1:0-12025 GCA_016801105.1 Esox niger
TGTGTGTGTGTGTGTGTGTGTGTGTGTGTGTGTGTGTGTGTGTGTGTGTGTGTGTGTGGCCTCAGCCGTCTCTCTGGGAGTCTAATCTAAGGCTGGCTCCAGCTGGCAGCCGTGTGGGGGGGCTCCTCTGCGCTCCTCTCCTCTTTCAGCTCTTAATTAACTCTGGTCCTGAGACCCAGAGCACCGCCTGCTCTCGGTCCTCGCATGCTACCACATGGGAAGGATCTCTTGACCTGCGTTGGGACTGCTGAAGAGTAGCCCCAGAAACTCCCTCATGGCTTCCTTATTGTTGTTGGCACACAATCATTCACATTCCTTTCTAACGCCCTTTCTTCATCGGCAGTTTTTTTTTGAGAAATGTAGAACACAATACAACCTGACATTGAGGATGATGCGTTTCAATTATTTGAGGATGACCCAAATGCAGTTTTCTGGCCTGATCTTCTTGAGCTGTGCTGCCGAGGCACAGGTCTTCTAGGAGATGAGTGTGTGCTGGTCCGGGCCTGTCAGACACCTGAATCCAACCTAAACCGAAGTTCATAAAGGATTCACCTCTTGTGGACTTTCTCACATTACTTTGCTTTACAGTGTTCGATTGAAATTTCTTTCCTTGTGATTCACCAGATTTTTGTTTACTCTCTCCAGAAAATGTGCTATTATGTCAACGATAGAAATCCCTTGGGCAGTGATTACGTCTGTCGGTCTTCTTGGCAAATCCCTTAAGCATTGTGCACCTGAATTGTGCAATGTCTTATATTCTTCCTTCCAAAATTCTTAAGGCACTTTAGCTAGACAGCAACTGGTAAAAGTTTTGCCCCAGTTGTTAATTCAGTTTAAAGTTCAGGAATGACTTTGCCCTAAATGTATTCCTGGTGATCAATGTCAGTGTAGTTTTGGCCTTGTGTTGTTGGTTATTGAATTCTGATGAATTCTGCAGCAGATTTTCCTCTAGGATTTCACCGGTGCTTATCTGCACCCCCGTTCTTTCCATCTAAAAACACCTCCCCAGTCTTGGCTGATGTCAGGCGTGCCAATACCATGACTCACCCACCACCATTCTTGAAAATAAGGAGGTGGTTATTAAGGCATTGTTGTGGATATTTTTTTTTCTTCAAAGCTTTGCAAATAGACCCAGAAAATTGCATGGAATAATTATCCGGCAACAGTCAAATGTTTGGGCACGCCAACTAGTTCAAGGGAATTTCCTTATTTTCACTATATTCCACAGAAAAGTAGTGAAAACGATGAAATAATGTGCAGGGGTTCAACCTAAAACCTGCTCTTGTCAGCCATGCTAAGTCCCTGCAACATTTTCTGGGTGTTTCTCTGAATGAGTGCTGGCACGTATCCAAATTGAAAATTGCGATCGCCTACCATGTTGTGAAGAGGAAGAAACCTTTCACATTCCTTATGTGTTATTTCATAGTTTTGATGTCTTCTATATTCTACGTTATTCTCCAATAAATGACTGAGTAGATATACAGTACCAGTCAGAAGTCGGGACATCTTTGGTGTGTTAAGTGTTATATTGCATAGAATCTGTGTTTTATAATGTTTGTATTATTTTCACTTTGTTTAGGCCATTATTGCAGTAATCATAATTTGGTTGATCTGTCCTCAGTTGTTTTCCATCATGAAAATGTAACTCTGTTGCAGTTATAAATTTCCCCATGGTTACCTGGTTACATCCAAGAAGACTTTCCTTCCTGTCCGGGTGCTCAGTTCAGAAAGACGACTGTCTATGTCTGGTTTGTTGTTAACCACTTACCAATACTACATTTTATTCACATGAGTTTTAGGTGCCTTGTCTTTTGTTAAATCAGTGTTTGGAATTAAAGGCTTGAACTTACAGATGTCCTATGAGTCAATTTCATTCATTAACGCAACAATAGTTGTCAAAGCACACAGTGAATTGCTGTGCCGTCCACTGTGTCCCGGGACGAGGCAGAGTTCAGCCGACCGTGCTGTCACATGGCAGTAGCCAAAGGGGGGGACAAACTGAACAAAAAGGTCCCTCCAATGACTCGCACACCTGGCATAGATCATGCTTGGTCGTAGGGCCCACTGAGATGAGTCTTCAGGAAGGCCTTGAAGCTTTAGTCTGCCTGGGAAATGCCTGCCTCCAGTCGTTTGTTTGTAGTAATGAGGCATCTTGTGACTAGTATATGTGTAGATACAACAGAACTAATTAAGTCTGTCTAATGCTTTCAAGGTTAACCGCTAATCCATGAAATTGGTGCTAACCTCAACAGGAGGTCAGTATTGAAAGCCTAGCGCAGGAGTAATATAATCAAGAGACTTTGGTTTTCGCAGACAGATTGAGCCTAGTCCCTGGACTAAAAAAAAAGGGTCTACTGTAAGTGGAACTGGATCAAAGGTCTGGTAGATTACGTAAACGGTGAATCTTCCTAAAACCATCATTCCCATGTTAAAATAATATGAATGTAGAGGTGGTATGTTGTGAAACATACTGCTTTTTTAGTTTCAATACACTGTCCAGCATCGTGACTCTCTTGAAAAGCATGTTTACTCATTGTCTACAAGTAAAAGTAAGTAAAATTGCTCAGAATGTAATGTAGTTTGTGTTTCTGGTGTTGGATCACCACGAGAAACTTGAAGTTGAATTTCGTTGACCGCAATGAGAATTATTGTTTGACATAAACAGGAGCTCTCTGTTCCCTGAGCATCTGTTTTGTCCACATTTGAAATGTGCTGTATTAGGGTTCAAGTATGACTGTTACCACATTGACTGTGTAGGAGAGTGGAACCCTGCAAAGTGGTGACAAATTAAAATGACTAAATAGGAATTTTATCTCCCAGATTTGAAGTACTGGCAGTAGGACAAACTCCAAACCCAGTGTAGCGGCCAGGCTGTGTCAGTTGGCACCAGGCGGAGCATGGGGGTAATGTGTGAGCTAGTGTTGGAAGACAAGATTACTTTGAGGTCATTCATTGGATAGAGGCTTGAATTAGTGTGTATGCTCATTGACGGGTCTTTCATTTAACCAACTGTGTCTCACATTTAACTCAAGTAATGGAAAGCCTCAAACTTAACGTCCTGGAGCCCAGCATCCTCTGCCATATGTTTTTGTCATTGATTACCCCATAATGAAAGTGAAAACAAGTTTTTACAAATACAGTGCCTTGTTAAAGTATTCAACCGCCTTGGCTTTTTACCTATTTGTTGCATTACAGCCTTTAGTTCCATGTTTTTTTAACCTGAATTGTATGTGATGGATCAGAACACTAGTCTAAGTTGGAGAAGTGAAATGAGAAAAATATATACATGAAACGATTTTTTTTTTTAAATACAAAAAATAAAATTAACATGTGCGTATGTAGTCACCCCCTTTGTTATGAAGCCCATAAAATGCTCTGGTGCAAATAGTTACATTCAGAAGTCACAATTAGTAACCTGTGTGTAATCTAAGTGTCACATGATCTGTCAGTACATGTACACACCCTTTTTGAAAGGCCACAGAGGCTGCAACACTTAAGCAAGAGGCACCACTAACCAAACACTGCCATGAAGTACAAGGAACTCTCCAAACAAGTAAGGGACAATGTTGTTGAGAAGTACAAGTCAGGGTTAGGCAAACTCACGGACCGGGCAAGGAGGGCATTAATCAGAGAGGCAGCACAGAGACCGAAGGTAACCCTGGAGGAGCTGCAGGGTTCCACCGCAGAGACTGGAGTATCTGTAAATGGAACGACAATAAGCCGTACGCTCCATAGAGTTGGGCTTTATGGCAGAGTGGCCAGAAGAAAACCATTACTTTCAGCAAAAAACTAAATGGCATGTTTTGAGTTTGCAAAAGGCATGTGGGAGACTCCCAAAATGTATGGCGGAAGGTGCTCTGCTCTGATGAGACTAAAATTTAACTTTTCGGCCATCAAAGAGGACGCTATGTCTGGCGCAAACCCAACACATCCCATCACCCAAAGAACACCATCCCCACAGCATCATGCTGGTGGCAGCATCATGCTGGTGGCAGCATCATGCTGTGGGGATGTGTTCAGCAGCCGGGACTGGGAAACTGGTCAGAGTTCAGGGAAAGATGGATGGTGCTAAATTCAGGGATATTCTTGAGCAAAACCTGTACCACTCTGTGTGTGATTTGAGGCTAGGACGGAGGTTCACCTTCCCGCAGGACGATGACCCCAAACACAATGCTAAAGCAACACTTGAGTGGTTTAAGGGGAAACATGTAAATGTGTTGGAATGGCCTAGTCAAAGCCCAGACCTCAATCCAATAGAAAATCTGTGGTCAGACTTAAAGATTGCTGTTCTCAAGCACAAACCATCCTACTTAAAGGAGCTGGAGTAGTTTTGCAAGGAGGAATAGGCAAAACTCCCACTGGAAAGATGTGGCAAGCTCATAAAGAATTATTCAAAGTGACTTTGAGCTGTGATTGCTGCAGAAAGTGGCTCTACCAAGTATTGACTCTAGGAGGGTGAATAGTTATGCACATTGACTTTTCCTGTTATTTTTGTGCTATTTGTTGTTTGCTTCACAGTAATAAAAAAACATTCACAGTTGTGGGCATGTTCTTTAAATTTAATGATGCAAATCCTCAAACAATCCTTGTTAATTCCAGGTTGAGGCAACAAACACAAATGCCAAGGGGGGTGAATACTTTTGCAAAGCACTGTATGTGCAAATCGTTTTGAAAACGACAAACTGACTTCTGTTTTGCGTAGGTATTCAGACCCTTTGCAATAGTGCTCCAAACTGAGATAAAATGTGTCTTGTGTCCTCTGATCACCCTAGCAATTTCTGTAGGACTTAATTGGAGTCTATCTGCGGTAAATTGAATTGATTGGACCTGATTTAGAATGGCACCCACCTGTCTAAAAAAGGTCTCACACTTCACAATACATTTCAGAGCAAAAACCAAGGCATGAAATCCAAGACAATCTATAGACCTGAGATTATTGCGGGCAGATCTGGGGAATATTTTAAGAACTCCCCTTGAGTGGGCCCCTTCATTGTGAGATGAAAGAAGTTTGGAACAACTAGGAGTCTTCATAGAGCAGGCCGTCCAGCCAATCTAAGTGAGAAGTGGCCACAAACCCAGCTGAGTTTTTCCTCAGAGATGGGAGAACCTGCCACAAGGACAACCTTCTCTGGGCCTCTGGCAGGTGGCTAGATGGAAACCACTCTTGAGTGTAAGGCATGTGACTTGTCACCTGAAGGACTCCTGGAGCTTGAAGAGAGATCAAACTTGGCCTGAGTGCCAAGCGCTACGTCTGGCACTACCTAGATTTGGTAGAGATATTTGGTATTTTATTCAACCCAAATCTCCTCCTCCAGGCATCCAAACATACAGTTAGCAATGGACAGAGCCATCTTCGGTTGCCATATTGGCACCGTTTGTTCTCTATCTTGGTGATGTAACCAGGCCAGAACATATATTGGCATTTGGGATAATGTCTAAAGCTTTACAACACATTTCATATCTTAATAGGTTTGGAAAATGATCAGAAACGAGCATCTCAAGTCGAAAGCGTTGCTTTATCAGCATCTGAGTGGACAGGGGCTCTTGGTACTCTGAACATTTTCAATGTAAGCTCTCGGGTTCAGGCTTCTTTCGAAGGCTAGTGGTAAGACTGCGTTAGCCAAGTGTGCCAGCTGTACTCGGCGACGGCGTGGCGTTGTCCTGACCGCGTGTAGTGTCCAGGCCCTTAAACTACGGAAGACACCAAGTGGAAAAGCTCTTTGCACATCTGAAGCAGACAGGGGGTCTAATGTACCGTAGGAAAACTGGGTCCTCGTGACATGTTGTCTTCAAGTAGTTTTTAATTAAATTATATATTGAGGAGCCTCTAAGTTCAATTGGGTCAGTGTGAAATGGACAGACAGGTAGAGGATGTCGGAGGAGTTAAATAGCTGGGATCCCAGGACGGAGGTACAGAGGAGCAGAGATCACACTGCCTCGCCCACCCCCCCATCCTCCCACCTCCCTACATTAGCCAAATCTGGGGAAAATTGGCAATTTGTTGGATTAATCACAATGGATTAGTGATTCTCATTGCTAAGTCATGCTCACAAAGCCCCTCATCAAAGACTGGTCTGCATTAACCGCTGCTCTACACGCGCACACGCACACTACTCTGGGGCCCACTGCTCCTTGGCCATTCAAAACATACACAGCCATGGAGAAATTCACATAACTTTCACACAGAGAGGCACTCCTACGCGCACGTGTAAACTCAGTGTGTATTTTTCCTCTCCTCTGGGCACACACGCATTAGCTGAGACAAACTGCCATGACAAAACAGAGCAGACTCTCTTGATATTTTTTTTCTTCAACTCGCTTGCATACCCTGTAATAACACACTCCGCGTTTTAGATTCACACACCTTGGCGTCGTGCAAATTGTCAAATCCGTAATAGCTACGTGGCGTACTTGGTCCTCTGTTATACTGCCACTTAGTCTTCCTTTCTAGTAAACAACCTCACAGGCCTTCTGTCCGGTCTTGCTCTGGTCATCTGTGGTGCCTCCTAAGTTCCTGGTTGTTTTGTGTGCTGTTGTAGCCGGCTGTGGTGCCTGGATCTGACCATGTCCGGCCTCCCTTGTGCCAACTGCAGGTCTGTGTGCCGATACAACAGTAATCGGTCTGGTGTTAACTGGGGATACATGCTTCCTTGACCCTGTGTTTTTCTGCTACGTCTTTGTGGTGTGTGTATGCTGCTCCCGTTCTCTGGATCCTATGTTTTATGTTGGCAATAAAGAATGATAAAAGATTGGCATTGATGTGCCTTTCAGGTAAATCAAGGTCACTGTACCTAACGAGGGTTATTAAATTATCATACGACATGCCTGTTCTCTCCTTAGGCGGGGCAGAACGACGGCGCCCCGTCCGCCAGCGAGGACTCATTCCGCCATGGCCTCAGCCCTGACCTTGCCCTCCGACCTCAAGCCCGACCCCGACCGCTCTGTGACGTTTCCACTGTCCACGGTCACACGGAGAGCGCACATTCCCAGTCCCTGCTGTCGGGGTGTGGCGCTCATGTACAACCCGTGACCTCTGACCCCCACAGAGAGGAAAACAGACTGAACGGCATCAACACGGCAGGCTGGTCCAGTCCTGTGATAGACCACCTCGATAGGAAGCCCTACTCGTCCAGGATCATGAAGCTCTTTTCTACCCAGAGGAGCTGTACTGTCCCAGAATATGGTCCGGCCCTTGCTAGGCCCAGCTCCGACCCAGAACCTACAGGCAGCAGTGGGGGCCCCCAGGCTTGGCCAGGCTTGTCAGGGCTGGCTGTCATCAGTTCCTTTAAGAAGTTGCGGACCTCAGTATTCCAGGGTATCCAGACTCGGGGGGCAGCGAATCAGGAAGGAGAATATACCTCAGCAGCCAATCAGGGTGGTGATGATAAAATGGTCGCAGCCAATTGGAGCCCAAGACTTCTGTGTGGTGAGGAATTCCAAGGGTCTAACGGAGTGCCGGTCGGCCAGCAGATGTCTGGGAACAACCTTCTCAGTTCAGACGATGAAGATGACCACGAGGAGGTAGCGGATGAGGAAGATGGACTTCAGAGAAACACACGGTTTTCCAGGAGTATCAGGAAAGCGTACGGGGCGGGTCGCATCTCGCTGCTGGACACCGGGCAGGAGACACGTGAGAAAGGTCCGGAATCGTTTGGCTCAGCCAGTCTGAAACCAGCTTTGAATGTGAAAGTGCTGAGCCGGCTGAGTAAGAGCGCAGACAACCTACACCTTTTCAAGGGCCCATTCAGACGCAAAAGCCCCTCCCCCGTTCCTCACACAGACGCACCGGGTGCCAACGGCTCTGTGCTGATTACGGGATCCGGTGGCGGCACCGGAATCCAGAGAACTGCCAGCGCGTCGTCCGTGGACCTTGGGGACCCCGACCAGAACCCTAGGACTTCGCTCGGGGCCAAGGGCCACATGCTGAAACTAGTAGGCAGTATGACTGACCTGACCGGACGACGCCAGCCCAACCCGTCCCCCGGCACCTCCCCAGGCTCCCCCGCCATCCCCCTGTCGCCCCTCAGCCGTATCCACGACGACTACTCCCGCCGCGCGCCATGCCTGCCAGCCAGCGAACGCCGGCGCCGGCCCTCGCCGGCCAGAAGTAAAGTGGCGGCGGAGAGGGAGAGAAACGGCACGCCGACATCGCTGGAACACACGCCAACCATCCACGGCCCGCCCCATGTTGACATCTCATCCACGTGCCCAGAACGGACCGTAGAACCCCTGGAGGAGCCCGGCTCTGTCTTTGTTTTCCCCAGCCAGCCTTCCCTGGCAGTCACCTCTCCCCTGGGGGATCGTTCTCGGAGGAGCAGCTTATGTGACGGGGACAGGCCTCAGGAGGGACGAGGAGACAGGCAGTGGCTCCAGTGTGATTCCCCTCCGCTCCCCCAGGGGGAGCCCTGTGGGAGCCACAGCCAAGTCCAGGAGGTCCATGCAGAGGGCGAGACAGTACCAGAACGGGTGAGTGCTTTGATACATAAAACTGCTACAACGACTTAGTCTCACTCTAGTACCTTGGATTAGCTTTACTGCTGAATGGTTAGAAGCTGGTGACTGCAGTAGGCTGCCAACACCATCTTACAAAACATTGCTATTGATCAGCAATCTCAAAGAAGGACATTGGGTCATTAGAGGTTGGTGTGGGTGTGGGTGTGGTGTGTTCAGTAGTGATGTAATCGTAGTGATTTGATCCCATTCCAGAGACCCCCTGGGGGAGGGTCCAAACTAGCTGCCTGACATCAACCAAAACAATCCACAATAACTTGTGAAATCAATTGTCAATCAAGCCTAGTTGATGTGCCCCATCTTGTCCCTCCCCCTTCCCGTATGGTCATATGAAGACTCCCGCTGAGGGAGCAGGACAGGACTGGCCCGGCCCAGTTCGATATTAGGTGCTGGTGGTATTGTGTAAGCCAGCAGGGCCTCCTTTCCAGTGCTCTGTCTCTGCCTGGTGGCAGATTTAGTTATCAGGGAGAGCCCCTCCCTCTCCTGGACAGCAGGCCAGCCGTGGGGACAAAGTCCACTAGTCACACAGCCTGGTGGAGCTACGGAGGGAGATCTGGAGAACGCAGACAGGAATTATACAGTCTGGGCTGACGTGGGACTGAACGTTTCAGTACTTGTTTATTAGTTGGCGGACCACGACGGTAGTCCTCGGTTGATTTGGATGTAGCGGCAGCTGTTTTTGGTTTGGTCAACGGGACAGAGGCCCGTGTGTGCGCGTATTCCAGTTTGACCATGCTGGTTATCCCCTGTTTCTCTTTCCAGTGCCTTTCGACCGACCGGGACCCAGGTCCGCAGGAGCTAGAGGTGAGAGAACGTCTCTCCATTTTGACCAACTTAACTCAGACCAGTACACTGCATGGAGATTTGATGTCAGTTACAGACTTACTGTTGCATATTTCTATAAATGGCTTGTCATTTTAATAATAATAATAAAGATATTCATTGAAGTTGTGTGGTTTGGGAAAAGAATGTGCGATGATAAATATAACATTTTAGACACAAGTCACGAGTGGTGATTTCTTTACACATTTGACATGTCAAGTTAACATGTCTGTTTTTTATTAACTATTAAATATTTTCCTCCAGGAGTGTTCATGTTAGTGGCCCTGTGGTTCATCTCATGTTTCACCTTTCTCTTACCCTCAGGGCATATCTAACAGACAGGGCAGAGAGGCACTGTTAGGGGTCACAGAGAGCCCCCCTGCCTCAGCCTCTGGCTCACCTCCTCTCACCCCAACATGGTCCCCAGACTCTCCAACGACACCCGTGGCAACAGGCGCCACGGAATCTGTCACCCCCAGGCAGAGGGCGGGCCGATCGAGGCCTCGACCAATCTCTGACTACGCTCAGCTGGTAGCCAGGAAGTATGCCATTCCTGAGGAGGAGGCGGAGCTGCTTCCTGAGGAGAGGACTACAAATGGATCTCCCTCGCAGGACCACCAAAATAAAAGAGACGGGGGGGACAAAGACAGCCCGGAGAAGCCCTTCGTGAATGGAGATCTCGCGGGCCGGAGGAGGAGACCCGTCTCTGTTATTGGAACAGTGGATCTCTACTCGTGTGGCAGTGAGGACAACGAGGACCACTTACCGTCCGTAAGCAACTACAACTCACACTAAACAATGGCCAGATAAACCGGATGTTTGGAGACTGGAGGTGTAATATGTTATTTATCATGTGTATGTAGAAGCCTTGGAATGGGTCACATTGTTTCATACATGACACGGTACCCAACGGGCCAGGGCCCGGTTGGCAAGTCCCTTAACGATGCCCCCTTCTTGTCCCTTTCCAGCCTCTGTTGCGCCCCCCTGTCCCCTCCCACCAGGTGCCACCCTACAGGGGGGTGTCGGCCCGGTTCCGTCCCTCCAGCATGTCCCAGAGCACCCCGATCGGACTGGACCGCCTTGGTCGACGTAAACTACACCGAATCCTCAGTGGTGGGTGTGTGTACCGTGTCTGTTAAAGATCAAAGCAGAATGACGACGGGACAGTATATCGGTTTGGTGTGGGTCCACGTTATATAATGTGTTGGGGGGGGTGAGGCGGCAGCGTGTACTGACCGCTTCCTCCCCATAGCAGACGGAGGCTCGGAGAGTTGTGTGGCGACGGACGGCGACAGTGTTAGTGAGGAAGACGAGGGGAGTTTCGACGAGCTCAGTGATGTCACGACGTGCCTTCAGCCCGGGGTGGAGCTATCACTGCTCAACCAGGTGGGTTCCCAGCATGCCTTGCCCCTTAAGTTAGGGGTGGGGGGGCTGTTTTCTTTAACTGGGACTCTTCAGCCGCACAGTGTTTTGTATGTGTATGTCATTGGGTATTTTGTGTGTGTGTGTGTGCGCATGCCAGTGGATAGACAAAGGCCATGCTGTGTACGCGGAGGCTCTTTGGGACCATGTGACGATGGAGGAGCAGGAGCTGGCGTTCAAGGCCGGGGATGTGATCCGGGTGCTGGAGGCCTCTCATAAGGACTGGTGGTGGGGCTTTGGGGCAGACCGGGAGGCCTGGTTCCCCTCCAGCTTTGTCAGGGTAACCTTTTTTTCAGAGACGACAACGCTACAACAACATTGCAGTTAGCTCGTTAAACTGAACGGCTCAGGTCAGGAAATACAAGGGGCTTCCATATGTTCTGTTGTCGCTATGTAAGAGGTGTTTACTCTAGACTGCCAGACCCAATCCCTGAAACTGGCCCCTCTCCAACCCCGCCCTCTAAGCCCTCAGTAATGTGTTCAAGGGCCGAGGGCTTCAGAGGTTTGGGCCGTTTCCCTGGTGACTGTGTTGATTGACAGTTGTGTCTTTATTAGGCATACTATGGTAACCGTAGTGAGGATAATTGACTGACAGGTGGATGGGCAGTTGTTAATTGCCCTGCCTTGTGGCTGGTCTTGTTGACCATACTGGGTTTTTCTAATGTCGCCATGGGGATGTTGGTTTGGTTAGCAGCGTTTCAGGCTCCAGGCGCTAGCTAGCTAAGACTGTGTCTGACTTTCTGGTGGTCGTGGTGCTGTATGGCTGTCCGTACCGGCTGTTCATACGGGTGTTCGTGTGACCAGGTGCGTGTGAACCAGGAGGAGGATTCTGGTGCGGAGAGCGTTGAGAGTTGTGTTCTCGACCAGGAGGATCCCCACGCTGCCACACGGGAACCTCACTCCCACAGTGCCGAGCATCGCCAGCAGATGAGGACAAATGTGGTCAAAGAGATCATGAACACCGAGCGCATCTACATCAAACACCTCCGGGACATCTGCGAGGTGGGTTTGAGGCTCAACCACAAATATTATCTGACCCTACACCCTCTCCTTCCCTACATTGTCTCTGACATTATCTGACCCGTACACCCTCTCCTTCCCTACATTGTCTCTGACATTATCTGACCCTACACCCTCTCCTTCCCTACATTGTCTCTGACATTCTCTGACATTATCTGACCCTACACCCTTTCCTTCCCTACATTGTCTCTGACATTATCTGACCCTACACCCTCTCCTTCCCTACATTGTCTCTGACATTATCTGACCC
>JACXGJ010016678.1:0-12025 GCA_016801105.1 Esox niger
AACCATACTAGGGCACAACTCGGAGTGGAGTGTACACTTGTAACCATACTAGGGCACAATTCGGAGTGGAGTGTACACTTGTAACCATACTAGGGCACAACTCGGAGTGGAGTGTACACTTTAAACCATACTAGGGCACAACTCGGAGTGGAGTGTACACTTGTAACCATACTAGGGCACAACTCGGAGTGGAGTGTACACTTGTAACCATACTAGGGCAGCTCGGAGTGGAGTGTACACTTGTAACCATACTAGGGCACAACTCGGAGTGGAGTGTACACTTGTAACCATACTAGGGCACAACGCGGGGCGGAGTGTACACTTTTAACCATACTAGGGCACAACGCGGGGCGGAGAATGCCATTTGGGCCCAGAGCATTAGAGACATAACCCTGAGTGTCTTTGTGGCTACGACGGGACCATCACACACATCAAATAGTCATTACCAGGAACGGAACAGGCTGGCTTGCTTAGCTTGGCCACAACTGGCAGACAGAGCGCTGATTTACAATGTTGAGTGTTCTTTCCAAAGGTGTTAGGTATCACCCCCCCGCAACGCTCTGTTTATGTAGCGAGCGTATGTTTTTTGCAGGCCTAGTTTAAATATTTAAGAAGCACATGTTGAAATGGATTGAGTTAAAGGGTTTCATAGTAAACACACACAGACACACAAAAGAACTTAGACTAGACATGAAGGGTAACCTTGCAGGGGGTATTTTAACTATTGGTGTCAACATCTCGATCCCTGGACCATTCCCCCCAGCAAATACAATAAAACACTCTTTCTGGTGACTACACTTTCTGGAGAACACTGCTGTCTTTCTCTACAGGACCTTAGAGGTTTCAGGTTGTTTTGGTTCTTTGTTCCAAAGTGTCCAGCTATGGGTAGTGAAAGAGAGTGAGCTGATCTTGGGATTTGCCAGTCTCCAATTAATCAGAATATAACTAAATATAACACTCAAAAACTAAATATTAATGAAGAATCACAAGCACATTAGATACTGAAAAACCAAGACAATGTGCCATTTCAGTGAGTCCCACCTTTTGTCATAGATGGGACAGAACAGGAAAACCTGTATGAAGACGAAAGGCCCTGTGAGAAAAGAAATGCAGAGCTGCACTTCTTTATGAATTACAAAACAATTAGAGAACATTCCATCTCTAAATGTGAACATGTAGTCAATGTTTCAAAAATAACCACTGATGCTAGTATGACCGGAGAAGAAAGCTATACGCTGATAATGTATTGTATTTAAGACTGCTAAAATATTGAGGAGAGGAAAGTTATCAGCTGATAATGTATTGTATTGAAGACTGCTACAATATTAAGGAGGAGAGGAAAGCTACCAGCTGATAATGTATTGTATTTAAGACTGCTACAATATTAAGGAGGAGATGAAAGCTACCAGCTGATAATGCATTGTATTTAAGACTGCTACAATGTTAAGGAGGAGAGGAACGCTATCAGCTGATAATGTATTGTATTTAAGACTGCTAAAATATTTAGGAGGAGAGGAAAGCTATCAGCAGATAATGTATTGTATTTAAGACTGCTAAAATATTGAGGAGAGGAAAGTTATCAGCTGATAATGTATTGTATTGAAGACTGCTACAATATTAAGGAGGAGAGGAAAGCTACCAGCTGATAATGTATTGTATTTAAGACTGCTACAATATTAAGGAGGAGATGAAAGCTACCAGCTGATAATGTATTGTATTTAAGACTGCTAAAATTTTAAGGAGGAGAGGAAAGCTATCAGCTGATAATGTATTGTATTTAAGGCTGCTAAAATATTAAGCAGGAGAGGAAAGCTATCAGCTGATAATGCATTGTATTTAAGACTGCTACAATATTAAGGAGGAGAGGAAAGCTATCAGCTGATAATTTATTGTATTTAAGACTGCTACAATATTAAGGAGGAGAGGAAAGCTATCAGCTGATAATGTATTGTATTTAAGACTGCTACAATATTAAGGAGGAGAGGAAAGCCGATACTGTATCGTATTTATTGTTTTTCTTTATTATTAAACCTTTATTTAAGGAACACAGACTGGGCCCTGTATATACATGTTTACACATAGAGTTTAGGTACAATGATGTTTGTCTTCACAGTGGAAACAGTCCGTATGGCTTATATGCAGTATACACCATCAGCCATAACATTATGACCACTGACAGGTGAAGTGAATAACACTGATACACCATCAGCCATAACATTATGACCACTGACAGGTGAAGTGAATAACACTGATACACCAATCAGCCATAACATTATGACCACTCACAGGTGGAGTGAATAACACTGATACACCCATCAGCCATAACATTATGACCACTGACAGGTGAAGTGAATAACACTGATACACCCATCAGCCATAACATTATGACCACTGACAGGTGAAGTGAATAACACTGATACACCCATCAGCCATAACATTATGACCACTGACAGGTGAAGTGAAAAACGGTTACAAGCAACACAAAATAATATCAGTTTTATATAAGGGACAGTGAGTGAGCTATGTTTGTCGAAATAATAATTGGACCAAAGAGGCACAAGGCAGTGTTTACCTGTGACTGTGGAGAGCAAGAGGAAAGGGAGAGAGGGAAAAAAGATGAAGAGAAGGAGAATGAATGCAAAGATAAAAAGAGGAATGACTGTAGAGAAAAGGAAAAAGCAGAGAGGAGGAAGAGATAAAAAGAGGAGCCAGAATAGAGATTAGAGGGGAAAAAGAATGAAAGACAAAGAGAGGTTTTTATTGCACTATTAGGAACCAAGACATGACCATTTTGCTACATCTGTAATTCTATCTGCCAAACTGCGTATGTAATAATAAAATAAACTCTGCTAGTCTTGAGAAAGTCATTGGCCCCTATACCCTGTAACTCTGTAGCTGAAATTCCTACGCGATTTCTCTTACTGTGCAATAGTGACTGGGTTGTCATAGAGATGCCAAGAGTCAGAGAGGGCCAACTGTTATTCCCTGAAGGAAAAGCTGCCAGACCATTTTACTGTTGTGTTGGATCAGCGACAGTCATTGTGTTCAGGACTTGATTAATGACACCGTGGCCATGGGAATGCAGCTGCAGTCATTGCTGAAAGGACAGTCTGTGTGAGAGGGGTCAATCAGACTTTGGCCACTCTGATCTGGTAAGTAAACCAAATGATCTGCTGAGAATGAATATGGGATGAAATGTGCCCAGTGGAAAACATGCTGCCCTTTTGGTAATTGGTTTATGTTTCCTTCGGTTCATCAAAAAGTCCTGAACTTTCTGTACTTGAAAACAGATGGACTTTTTGGGATTGGGAAGTGTCATCGTCACTGATTGTACAACTCTTGGCATAGAAGTAGTGGTTTGAGAGGATGGCAGACAAATGACAGCCAACAAGGGCTTACTGGGACTAGAAATTGACAGTCAACAGGGGTGGACTGGGACTAGAAATTGACAGTCAACAGGGGTGGACTGGTTCTAGAAATGTGCCCTGGCATGTGTAATACATCTGGGGATTTCTTTCCTTATGGTTAGGGTTAGGGTTAATGACTGGATAACTGTCCTTAAAGCTCAAAATTATCATTAAGAGTTTTCCACTGAGCAAATTCCCACCCCTCAGCACCCTGTTGGCCAATCAGCAAATAAAGTCAATATTTCTGGTAGATAATGGATGTTTTATTACAAATATAGGTTAATGGCTAATAATACAGTGAGGGAAATAGTATTTGTTCCCTTGCAGATTATTTACGTTTGCCCACAGACAAAGAATTATCAGTTTATAGTTTTAAAGGTAGGTTTATTTGAACAGTGAGAGACAAAAAAATCCAGAAAAACATGTAAAAAAATTATAAATTGATTTGCATTTTAATGTGGGAAATAAGTATTCAACCCCCTCTGACACAACTTAGTAGTTGATGGCAAAACCCTTGTTGGCATAACAGAGGTCAGACATTTCTTTTAGTTGTCCACCAGGTTTGGACACATCTCAGGAGGGATTTTGTCCCACTCCTCTTTGCAGAGCTTCTCCATGTCATTCAGGTTTCAAGGCTGACGTTTGGCAACTCCACAGATTTTATATGGGATTAAGGTCTGGCTAGACCACTCCGGGACCTTTATGTGCTTCTTCTTGAGCCACTCCTTTGTTGTCTTGGCCATGTGTTTAGGGTCATTGTCATGCTGGAATACCCATCCATGACCCATGTTCAAGGTTCTCACCCAAGATTTGACGGCACATGGCCCCGTCCACTGACCCTTTGAAGTGGAGAAGTTGTCCTGTCCCCTTAGCTGAAAAACACCCCAAAGCATAATGTCTCCACCACAATGTTTGACAGGGGGATGGTGTTCTTGGGGTCATAGGCAGCATTCCTCCTCCGCCAAACACAGCAAGTTGAGTTGATACCAAATAAACAAGATTAAATGTTTGTCATTAATGACACATTTTCATGAAATCATTTATATTTTAACTAAATCTCTCCGATTTTAAATTACGTTACGATCCACAGGCAACTGCGGACACTCTTCGTTTGCTCTCTCTCCCACGTATCTTCTCATCTTCCTCTTTGTGCTGTGAGATGGACTGACGGGAATAAAAAAACTTGTGGAGAAACAAATTGTCTGATTTTGTAAGAAAGTCTGGTCCCCAAACCAAAATCACACAAGCTGTCCCTCATTCCCACCCTTCAATGCTGCAAGCCAGTCCTTTAGATTAAAATCGATCCAACTTAATTGTCATTGAACAGTACAAGTACAGTACAACGAAATGCACTTCTATTAGCAGTCTATTAGGAAGAGATGGATGCATTGAGAGAATGGAAGTAGAGAGTGAACCACGAGGGACAAGGGGAAGATAAAGAGGGAGAGAGAAGCAGAAAGAGTAGAACAAAAGGAGATGGAGAACAAGAGGGAGCGTGAATGAGACGGATGGAGTCTGTATTCAGACAGCAGAGCCAGTCGTTTTTATTCATTTGAGTAGCAGCTGAGAGGCAGCATGTGTCTCTGTGTTAGTTGTCTGTCTTTCATGCCTCAGGTAGAGCCAAGTCTGCCTCGGATAGAGCCAAGTCTGCCTCGGATAGAGCCAAGTCTGCCTCGGGTAGAGCCAAGTCTGCCTCGGATAGAGCCAAGTCTGCCTCGGGTAGAGCCAAGTCTGCCTCGGATAGAGCCAAGTCTGCCTCGGGTAGAGCCCCTTAGTGATCCTTCTATTTCCCCACATTGATCCTTCTATTTCCCCACATTGATCCTTCTATTTACCCACATTGTTCCTTCTATTTCCCCACAGTGATCCTTCTATTTCCCCACAGTGATCCTTCTATTTCCCCACATTGATCCTTCTATTTCCCCACATTGATCCTTCTATTTACCCACATTGTTCCTTCTATTTCCCCACAGTGATCCTTCTATTTCCCCACAGTGATCCTTCTATTTCCCCACATTGATCCTTCTATTTCCCCACAGTGATCCTTCTATTTCCCCACATTTATCATTCTATTTCTCCCGGTAAGCCTTCTCTACCCATTCTCATCAGAGATCCATGGCAGCTGCCAGTGTGATGGTACATATTGTCCAGGCTAACCCATGGAAGGAATATTGGAAACTGATCTCCACAAATAGAGTGGAAAACCACCCTATCTGGCAACGCTGCAGAGCCAACTGCTCCAATGCTTTGCCCTGCTCTCTAACCTGCATGGGCCTGGTGTTTGACATCCTCTTTGACATCACTGTGATTGCAGTATACGCAGATCACCTGTTAATGAAAAGCAACGGCTACGAAAATATTCCCTTTCTTCACAGCACTGTCCTGAATGGTGAAAAGTTGTGGGATGGCCTCCCAATACACCCCAATACAAGATATACTAAACT
This sequence comes from Esox niger, assembly GCA_016801105.1. Classification (NCBI taxonomy): domain Eukaryota; kingdom Metazoa; phylum Chordata; class Actinopteri; order Esociformes; family Esocidae; genus Esox; species Esox niger. The sequence continues at coordinate 5,852 of JACXGJ010016678.1, forward strand.
TCCTTGCCAATGACCAAAATAAATGTTATAAAGTGTGGCAGAAGCATTAGAAATGTAATATTTTTGTAAGTAGGAGTGACAATGCATTGCACTGTATTGTGATATCATGTAATAAGAATGCTTGAATTTAGAAAACCTAAACAATTTCCTTCAAGATCTGGACTTTCACATTTATATTATCTAAGATTTCTTGAAACATTACCATACACTCGGGTTACTAAAGAAAATACCAAATTCAGATGCTTGTGGTTTCTTTATTCAATAAATATTTTACAGAGAATTTCAGGGAATTAAACAGTCCAAAATTCTGTTTTGGGACTCTATGAACAATCGTTGCTGCAGCTACAGGACAAATGGGCTTCGGTCTTCTCTCTCAGGTCCACACTCTTGTCAAAGTTGCTGCTCATATCATCAGCGCTGTTCTGGTGGGAACCTGTTGTAAGAAAGAAAATAAATGGTTTGGAACTGCAGATCACCTTTCACTGGATTTCAGTCTTGTTACATTTTATTGTTTTTAAATAAGCATTTCAAGTCTGGGGTTGACTCCAACATTGTAATAGATCAGCTATTCTATACTGTTTTCAGTAAAACATGAGGTTGGATTTCCATAGTAAACTCACCGTGGGGCAAGCAGTGGTAGCCGATGGTAACTGGGGCGGTCCTCAAAGGAACACATCCAGGAAGACAACGCAGGACAGGCTCAACAGAGAAGCATTTAGACTTATGGCCTTCCAAAGTCACCTGTCTCTCCAGCTTCACAGACTCCAGCTTCATGCGACATTCTGGGACAAAGAGGTACAGTAATGTGTTAAACTTGAAGTCCAGGATCAAGTAACGGGAAATTATTTTACATATTGTACAAGCTGGAATTCAAAGACAAATCAGAAGTGATACTTGGATCTGGAAAACGTGTTGGTGTGCACCATATATAGCGACACGTTTTGGCTCATGAGAATTTTTTTATCTTGGAAAAATAAATAGCATCTGGAGCATCATTTTAATGGTTTTCTAGGACGAGACAGATGCCTAAGACTTACCAGACTTATCACTGCAGCTCACAGAGGCAAGTACCCAGGAATGGGCAAAGCTGACTGGACTCTTGGTCAGACGACCACTGGGTGTACTGTACTCCTGTCTGATCTCTCCGTCAGCCTTTCCACAGATTCCACCAATCTTTCCCTTCATCCAGTCCACAACTTGAACCTGAGAGCCAAAACCATACAAACACTTAGAATGACTCCAGCAGAGGTTGTTGTACCCTTTAAACACGTTCTATCCACACAGCCACTTATATTTATTATATTCAAACACGATTCTCATCACCTTCCATGAAGTCTTGTTAAAGTAGACTTCTTGGAGACCGTGGCTTGGGGCCTTCAGAGACAGGCCTTCAAGCTTCTCTCTGATCTCGATGGAACCTTTAAGGGAAATAAATAAAATCATTTTCAGTGAGTTTATGGAGGAAGGTGTTCTATATGTTCTTATGACCGCAGGACATCAGATGATTTTAGTTAACGTGTTGATATAAAAACAAGGAGAAACCTGAGGGGTCCTGGTATGGCAGGTTGCTGATGGGAATTTCCATTCCATTAACCTTCAGCATCACTTTATCATCCTCAAGGTACAAGTCAACATCACTGGAAATGTCAGAGAGTTATACAGAATGTTACAAGGAGAACGTAGAAATAAATGTGTCAGAAGTTTCTTCTACAATAACACTCACATGTCGGAGATTTTCACGTTGATTTCGTTTTGTTCAGATGAGTGATCCTTCTTCAATAGAACAATGAATTTGAGCTCAGGGGTGGAATCCTGAGCCAAAACTTGGTAACAAGAAAGTGGCATCTCATTCTTGAATCTTCTGTTGTTGAATGTTGTCAATGTATCTCTGACCATGCTACATTGAGCTGCAAAACAATAAACAGACATGAATTAATTCCTTGTGTTTTTTAACTTGGTAACTTTCTGTTTAGTGTGAAATGTTTTTTTGATTATTATTTCCTCTGACCTGAGGTGGCTTCACTAAAAACTGAGTGAATTTTGCTGACCATGTCTCCATCAATAGGAGAAAGACCAGTCAAAGACTCAATGGGCAGAGGATATGGGAGGTTTAAACCTAGTTTAGACAGGGTCATCTGTGAAGGAGATATTCACCAGAAACAGTTAAACAAAAAGAGGAATCAAGAGAAGAAAACATCAAAAAGAAAGAATGTTCCTCACCTTGGGAGTCTTCAGAATGACATCCAGGGTCCTTTCGGATGTTGCAACCACAGTAAATTCAATCTGTTTCTGACTATTTTTGCTTTTTTTAACAGGAACCAAACTTGCCAGGTAAGATGGGATATACTCTGGGATGTACTCAGACATGCTAGAGAAGAAAAGGTTGAATCAATCAGAAATGGTTCTTGATTATTTCTGTAACATTATTCAAATATTATATACAGTCATGGTTCGTCTTAACATAGGACACACCATAACCATAACCATCTTGACAGAATATTATACATTAACCGTACGTCTTGACATAGCCCCAACATTTCTTGGGAACCTTGGGAAGTCTCTCCCAAGACACCCTCAGACGAGCTGCAGGGCTTTCACCAACAAGACCAGTCTCTGCAGTGATGAAGGTCTTATATTCCTTGCACTCTGTACCCCAAGCAATCTTGGCCTGATTAAGAGAACAAAAAGTGTAATAATCTATGAGGATATAATAGAGATTATTGTTACCACAGGAAACCAGGTACAATGAGAAGACTCATATGGTAGAACCATCTATATATAATTGATCTCACATTGACTTTGTGTTTGCTGAGCAGAACGCCATCAGCACACAATTGCCAGTTGTCATCTTCAGCAATGGCAGCCAGAATGATCTGAACTCTGGAAGTAGCCTTGTCCAAGTAAGCAGCCACCTGGTATCCTGCCTGCTTCTGGTCTTTTCTCACTGCACGGACCAGAATGACCACCTCAGGGGCAAGATTCTCGCCAAGGAATCTGGCCTGAGAGGAGGAATTATTTTAATACTCTGTGCACTTTCTTGGTGAACAAAAGGAATGACATGATCATCTTGACTCAAGTTGTGCTGTTGATATTTTACCTGATTGTAGATTTCCTGGAAGCTAGAGGCAGTACTCCTGCTTTTTGAGATTCCTTGGGAGACCTGAAAACACAGAATAAAAAAATCATCTGGGAACATAACAAAGTACTTGTACATATATATTGTTTTGAATACAATTATTTCCATATGATTTAAATCAATTTATTATAACATTCTACCTTGTGATTTCTGGTGAAGTTGCGGTTGTAATCCTCACCCTATTTATGGAAAAAACATTTACATTTCAAATATCCATTATCCATTATTCATATCTATGTTTGAAAAAAATGTGTGACCCAACAGTATCCTGACCATGGAGCGACGAGAGCTGGAGGAACTGGAGGAGCTGGAGGAACTGGAGGAACTGGAATTGGAGCTGGACATAGAGGAGCTAGAAGATCTGCTGCTCTGTACTTTGCTGGCGCTAGAACTACTGGAACTAGAGCTGCTGGAACTAGAGCTGCTGGAGGAAGATCTTGTTTTGTTCCTTAGACCAGGTACCAGCATTTTTTTGAGCTTCAAGAGGATAGGCTTTCCCTCTGGAGCGTCTTCATCATCATTAATGGTAATGACTTTGATGATCTTATCTGCAGCTTTGGGTCCAACTTGCACTTCAATCTCCAGTCTCTCAATGTCAGCCCCAGATGACACTAAATTGACAAACAATATACATTTTAATGAATATGAAATAAATGTTACATATTAATATTAGTTATTTAACGTATAACATGCTTGCCTGGTTTCACAGCGATAATGACTGAATGATTTCCAACCATGTTGTAGAGAAGAGAGTTTCTGATGAAGGCAGCGTTCTCAGAGGCAATCTCTATGCATGCATTGATTCCAAGTCTTTCAGCACATAACGACTTCTCAAGCTGCTGTCTGGACTTGTAGTTGGATGACAGTTTAGAATCAGTGATCTCAGATGATTTTTCCTGAAAAATAGCATCAATATAGAACATAATCAAATATCCTGTGGTTTCACAATGGCCATGTGAATCTAATTTTAAATGGAAATGTGATCTAAACTCACCAAACTGTCCATAATGGATTCTCTAGAGTCAGACATAGTTGAAGTCTCAATGGAAATCTGTACGCTTGTTGCTTTGTCAGGAATCAAGGGAGTTAATCTCTCGGCTTGAAGATCCTCCACATTTCTTGCTACTGCAAAGGTCTCAACTCTGTTGAAGGAACATAGATCTCAAGATCTCAAATCTATTGTGCTGGCAGGGTTCTACAATAACATCTCTAACATCTATTACAACTTTGTCACTGACCCAGAAAACCATTATACTTACTGAGCAGCAACAATGTGCTCAGGAGCAGAAACGGGCAAAGCCTCGATCTTGAAGTGGCCATTAGTGATGTCAAGTCTTGCTGTGATTTTGGCAGGGACAACTGTGTGGACCTTGGCTCTTGCGATCAGTGCAGCCTGGAGGAATTTGGTGTTTACTCCCATCACAGCAAATGATTGCATGGCAATGCTACAGGAAATGGAGAAGGTTGTTAAATTCACCAAAACTTTTAGTATTAATGTAGTCATTTAATTGACCTACGGTAATACTAACCATGGTCTAACTTCAGCATGCAGCTGAATGTCGGTTTTCAACAGCTGGGCAATATTGAAGTTTTCAGGCAGAGCCGGTTTCATAGTTGCACGGACTGTGAACATAAAGAATAATACATATTGACCTGGCAGACTGGAGATAAGAAGTAAGAAAGAAGTACTTATAACTACTATATGGTTACCATCGACAAATGCGTTAGCAACAGCAGCAGTGTAGAAACTGAGCTCCAGGGGCAAACCAACAGCGCTGGGGAAGATGCGACGCACTTCAGCAACCAGCATGGGCTTAGAATACTGGAGAGTAGTTCCAGACAGAAGTGCCTTCAAGGCAGTCTTTCCCATTGCCTGGACAGCAGGGCTGGTGGCAAGCTGTGGGGAAATATTAGCTTCAGCTCTTTTGGATCAGCAAGTTGGACTCATTCAAATAACTAATTATAAAGGTACAACTGTAAATGCTTTAATAACACTTTTGGAAACTATTAAGTTCCGTCAATCATTTTAACATTGTACCTGAATGGCCTGATCAATAAGAGCTTTGTCGATGTTGACAAAGGCAATTTCCTGTCCAAAGAACTTCACATACATGGAGGCCAGGGGCTTGCTGGACATATCAGACCTCCAGTTACACAGCTGTGTATAAATGAGAGTAAACTTGATTGATCTACTCAATTTCAGTGAACCACCGCAATTCAATCAATTGTGGAAAATTATGTTATCCCTGATATAGTACTCACAGCCTTAAGGACACGCTTCATTTTAGTGATCCTGTCAACATTTTCTGAATCAGCTGGGGATTTCATAAGAGCCTCCTGGATTCCATCAGTTTTCACACCAACCTGAGTGAAAACATTTACATTGGGACAGCCAATCATTTTATCTTTATCATTTTTATTACTCAAATTTTCAAGTTACTCAAATTTTAAGAAAAAACGCCTTTACCTCCAGGACATCAGCAGCTGCCCCAGCAAAGTAGGAGCGAACTTTGGCCACAAAGGCTCTGGGCAAAATGGTGGCAGCATCGTTTATGTACAAAGCAGTGGCAGCAGCTCCAACCCTCAGAGGACCTTTTAGAGTGGATAACTGACTGTCAGTGTCTTTATGGGTTGGTCAGTGTTAATAAAGTAGGTTAAGAGGATTCCCTTACTGTAATAGGCATCCAGGTGCATGGCTTTACTGTAGCGATAGCCCAGTCTTTCAAATTTGTTGCCGAGTATCTTGACAGCAACATTGCAGGCAGCAGCACTAAATGAAGGAATACTAGGTCATTGTACATGATTAAATACCATCTCAGAGAGCTGTAGTAAAGTTTGTAGAGTGCTCTTACACTGGGGCATAGTCTGGGGCAGTGCTCCTGGTCAGGGACTTCATGTGAGAGTAGGTGAAACTAGCCACCTGCAGATTTTCTTCTGTCCTCAGAATGTTAGCAAGAGTGGTCACCAGACCCATTGGAGGCTTTGTCTCAAACAGCACAACACAGGCAAGCATTCTGAGCTCTGGGTGGAGTTCCTTG
>JACXGJ010016679.1:0-12023 GCA_016801105.1 Esox niger
CACAGTGTTAGAATCGGTGTTACATTCGGGTTAAGGCATTACCATTAAGGTTTAGAGGTTAGTGTTATGTTTAGGCACAAAGGTGCAGGCTATTGAGTTTAGGGTTAGGGTAAGGTTTAGAGCTAAGATAGAAGACATGTGCGTGTGTGTGTGTGTGTGTGTGTGTGTGTGTGTGTGTGTGTGTGTGTGTGTGTGTGTGTGTGTGTGTGTGTGTGTGTGTGTGTGTGTGACTTATCACTTGGGCTGGCATGGTAATTGTATATACATATAACCAATGATTATTGAAAATATTATGAATAAAACTTATGACTGTCCTAATATATATAAAAAAGACTTGCTTATATGTTTACACTATTATTTTATTTACATTTTCCTCTCTTTTTCTAATGAATTTTCTAATAATTAGTTCCCTATTATTATAATTATTGCCTCACTTGTTGCAGTAACCTGAATCTGGAAACACATTATTTGTTTTTGTTTAGTCTTTTCAGTTTTATTCAGTTTGTAAACAGACAAAAACTGTGCTGAAATCCATCAGCTCGGGTGAGTTTAAAGATTTACAGTTGAATGACTGCCTGAGACAAAGAGAGGACAACTCAGTAGGACATCCATGCTTGTGAACGTCAGTAATATGAGCCCCGAATTCATTTTTTGTCACTGCATGACAGATTTTGTTTATTGCAGTTACTGTAAATGTAATTTACAGCAACTGTAATTTATGTAAATTTGCATAACACAGAATATCAATGAATGTCATAAACCTACTCATACAGTAAGTTTACAGGCCTGGCTCTTCTACAAGCATTTAATTTCCTGAGTTCAGGTTTTAAAGACGGTATGCACCTTCCACAAGTTCTGCACATAAAGCACAACTACATCCCTCTAACTTACATCCATATACACAAACCCATCCTGGCTGGACCACTCTAGATAAAGCCACTTCCTAAAATGGGCTTGTTATATTTTTTATTGGGGTCATCTACCAATAGTCTGAGAGGACCATTAGTGACCAAGGTCATCCACAGCCAGCTCTATATAAGTTATATTTGTTGCTGCAACTGGCTGATTGTGAAAAAGTGGACCTCTGGAACCTCTTTTACTAATACCTGACTGTTCTAAAAGCAATCAGTCATTAACTCACAAAGGCCTTCTTGGGTGTATGTAAAGTGTATATAGACTATGCTGATATGAGAGCCATTTAACACCTTCCCCAAAAACAGAGTTTTACCTGTGAATGTAAACAGTCTTATTCTATAGTTAAATCAGATTTTGTCCATGCCATGAGACTTTAATGACCATCGAAACGATCAGAGTGATTTAGTCCTTACACCTAATCCTGCTGCTATTTGTTCTTTAGCGTGTGTGTGTTTGTGTGTGTCTGTGTGTGTGTGTCTAATCCATCTGAAATAATCTCTTTGATATTGGACAGGCGTGGCTGTGTTGAGGTGCCATAATCCTTGTGTTATAACGACTGATGGTGGCTGGACTGTTTGTGTCTGTGTGCTTTTGTCTATAAAAAAACGATTGTCTATCTCTGCTAAAATTACAGTATATTTCACCTTGTAACACAAACACACACACACTATAAAGCTACCTATTGATCGACCCTATGTCAGAAATTCTCTGGTTTGGTTTGGGAGGTAAGAACAGTCCACCATGATTACATGACAAGACTAACAATGGGTTTTTCACCTAGGGTTTTCAGATTATTGACCAGAAGATGGTTTTCTACCAACAATACAAACATCTCTCCAATCACATATTTCATTGTCAGTGTGAAGTTGTTTTGACAAGGACAAATCATTTGACTTTGTCAATGTCTGACTCCATAACCATGTTATAAATCTACATAGATGTGTACAAATTCTGTGGTACTCTTTAGACGTGTGTGTGTGTTTAAACATTGGTGTGAGTGTGTGTGTGTGTGTGTTTGTGTGTGTCTGAGAGAGGGAGCGTTTGTGTGTCTACATGGTGTTCAAGAGTGTTGGTTTGAGCGATGGGGTGTGAGTGTGTGTATTAGCATGATGTTTGTGTGTGTGTGTGTGTGTGTGTGTGTGTATGATATGTAGCTATGGGTTCTAATGAGGACATTCGTCGGTTAGGGTGAGGCAGGGTTAGGCATTAGGACTAGGTTAAGATTAGACATATGTATTCGTTTTTTGAGGTTAGGTTTTGGGTTAGGATTAGTTTAGGCTAAGGGTTAGTAAAAAAACATGTTTGAGGGCAATTAAGATTACTGTAAGCTTTCAATTTGCAGTGGTCTCTAAATTTTAACCCTTCTGTTCCTCACTCAAAACTGTCCTTTTTAACTTTTTTGGAAAGGAAAGAAAAAGGTGCAGTTGTCTCTTCATTTTTCCTGGAGCTGTATGTGCATGTGTGAGAGTGTGTGTGTGAGAGGCGTGAGCATTGGTGTGTGTATTTGTGTGTGTTGTGTCTGTGTGTGTGTGTGGTGTGTGTGCATCAGGATGTACTCAGCCAGGCCTCTCCTCTCACCCCACAGGCCCTGCCACCCAGCAGGTGCCCTCCCCACTGACTGGCATCATAATCACCTGGGATTAGGATTCAGCAGAGTACAAATGTGATGGAAAACGGTTTGAATTACACGCTAAGCCCCCCCCCCCAACCACTAATCCACTACCCTTGGCTCAAATGTCATCCACGGGGCAAGGAGTGGGGGTGGGGGCGTGTGTGTGTGTCTTGACCCAGACCACCAGCTTTCTGTCATCACTCACACACACTCACACACACACACACACACGCGCGCGCACACACACACACACACACACACACACACACACACACACACACACACACACGCCACCACACACTCATCAAACTTGATGGTGTCCTCAGAGTGACATAATTTGCTTATGGAAGAACCTCTTAATAGACCCGTTAGCTAACCAGCACAGGGACATGGCTGTGTGTTTTGGAGCAATGAGGGAAAATGTGGGGGGGGTGACCCCTCATCCCGTCCCGTGCTCTTTTGAGTGACATCTAATCAACATGTTTCTCGTGCAGAGTAACAGTGGAGCGGGGACTGGGGTTCGGGGGGGGGGGTTTGGGGGAGGCAGCAGTCTTCCTCTCTGAAGCAATATATCAGTATCTATCAAGGACAGTTTTCCCTCCCATCCATCACAGTACATACATTGACAGATGGACACAGCGCCCACCTAAACTCAGCACAACGGGACAGTTGTTTTTAGCCCTCACCTGTCAATCACTTCCCTAACTACCTCGTGCTTTCGCTCCTCTCATCCCTCTTCCCCTCCCATCTCCTTCTTTTGCCTTTCTCTTCTCTTTTACATGCAATCTGTTTTAGACTTCCGCCACTAGCTTTTCAACCAGTAGTGTCACACTGTTGTAGCATGTAGTGTCTAGTGAGGTGCTCTCAGAAAGGTAGTATGAGCTTAGCAAAACATTTCAAACCTCTCTCTCTGACACACAATGCATAAACCAAAACTCAACACTGTGGCCCATCCCACAACAGTGCTTGTTGACTGTTTCACACACTATTCAACACACCAGAGGCGTGTAATTCAGAGGCAAATTTTCTGACTTCTGTTCTAATATGTAAAAATCAAAGACATTGGGGGGCATATTATAGAAAGAAAAGATGAGGAAAAAAGTATAGTGGTATGTATTTATGAGCATTTTTTTAAAGCATCTGTCTCTGGTTTAAGCTATTAGACATGTAGCGCAGCAAGCTAGCTAACATTGATGTGCATCAACTGAGACATGTCCAGAAAGATATCCCATGACGTTATCATTGATTGTTCTGTAGCAAGGAAATCGAGGCGTATCCAGTTTTAGGACAGAAACTGCCCATTATATGTTGTAATAGCAAACAGAATACAATTTTGAGTGTCTTTGGTTTACCCAGTTTATGCACCTATTGTTAAATATTTGATTGCTCATTAGGTAATATTGTTATTATTTTGACTTTATTTTAATTTTTTCTAACAGCACACTATGTCGATTCTCATTTATTGTTGACATTTTTTGTACATTGGCTATCGCACTAAAAGTAAAATAAGAAGTGTAATTTCCCCTGAAGTTGGCTTACTTTCTGTGGGGGCAACATTTAGAGATTTTGCCTAGGGCACCAGATTGCCCTGAAACGCCTCTGACACACACACACTCTCAGGTCTTCACCTTCCCTGTGTGGAGGTTCACCATCAACGCTAGCAAATCAGAGATCCCCATCAACACAACTAACCTCACTTTGCGCGAGGTCCTCAACAATGAGGATTTACCTTTGTTAGGGGAATTGGAATAACAGAACCTGTGACCCTGAACCCTGAACATTTGACACTGATGAGGCTACATCTTCACTCCCCCACATTCACTAGATTGGTTAAACAGTACAAACGTTTTTATTTCCCTTTCTAGTCAAGACCAGAATTTAAAAGTCCTGGCATTGAAAAATAATATTCCAGTGAGGTTCTGTTCAGTTTAGTTTAACTGTTGGTTTTTGAATGTAGCCTGTTATGTTTGGTTTTTGTCTTTTGTTCTTAATGCAGCCTGTGTTTGTCTTTATTGTTTCCACCTGTACCTTGTTTGCTCCCTCGTGTCCCTATTTAAGTTCCTCCTGCCCCAGTGTCTCGTTGGTCATTGGTTGTTTGCTGTTCCTGCCGTTTATACCTTTTGTTTCTTGCTAAGATTTTGCAGTCACCCTTGACAACCTCTGCGCTTCTGTGCAAAAGCCTGACCATTCCATATGCGCATACCTAATATAGTACCTGTGAAAAACTATACGATGTAATGAACAAAATCTATTATTGAGAAGGCATGTAACTCCAAAGTTTGGGGTATTCACCTGAATTTGCAGGCAAGCAAAATAAATGTCTGGAGGTATTGGCACGTCCTGACACATGACGCCCAACGCCCTTTTCCCCTCATCTGGAGCATGGACACAACAATCCTCACCTTCTTTCCTTCTTTAGTCATGTGTGTGATGTGTCAATATGTCGGATTAAGTTTCCACTGTGACATCCCATACCGCAGAGATCATACATCCATGTCAATAGCATCATAGCTTCCATCAGCTAACTATTTTCAAGTAGAGAATATATATTGCATGTATACAGGTGCATCTAAACAAAATTGAGTATCGGGGAAAAGTCAATTTGTTTTCATAATTCAAATCAGAAAGTGACACCATAGTCTAGATTCATTACACATAATGTGAAACATTTCTAGCCCTTTTCGTTTCAGTCTTGATGATTATGTCTTACTGCTCATGGAAATCAAAAATCCAGCAAATGAAAAGGAGGAGGGTAAGCCATTGAAGGTCATTTCTGAAATGGCTGGCTGTTCGCTGAGTGCTGTATCAAAGCATATTCATGGAAAGTTGACTGGATGGGAAAAGTATGGACGGAAAAGTTGCGCAAGCAACAGGGATGACTGCAGCCTTGAGAGGATTGTCAAGCAAAGCCGATTTGAGAACTTGGGGGAGCTTCTCAGGGAGTGGACTGAGATGGACAGATGATTTGGGGTTTCATGTCATCTGCTGATGTTGGTCCACTGTGTTCTATCAAGTGCAAAATCAATGCAGCCGTCTACGAGGAGATTTTAGAGCTCTTCATGCTTCCATCTGCTGACAAGCTTTATGGAGATGCTGATTTCCTTTTCCAGCAGGACTTGGCACCTACCCACAGTGCCAAAACGACTGGTAACTGGTTTGCTGCCCATGGTATTACTGTGTTTGATTGGTCAGCCAACTGATCTGACCTGAACCCACAGATAATCTATGTGGTATTGTCAAGAGGAAAATGAGATACACCAGACCCAACAACACAGACGAGCTGAAGGCCATAACACCTCAGCAGTGCCACAGGCTGATTGCTTCCACGCCACACCGCATTCATGCAGCAATTCGTGCAAAAGGAGCCCCAACCAAGTATTGCGTGCATAAATTAACATACTTAGGAAACCATTTCAGGTGTTTTGAGTTAATTAGCTAATTAGAGCTGGTCTCAGCATGATATTTGGGTATTACAAATATTTTATTCTAATATTTTGAGGTAGTGGATTTTGGATTTCCATGAGCTGTTATGATCAAGATTGAAACAAAAAAAGGCTTTAAATATTTCACTTTTTGTGTAATTAATCGTGAATATAAGGTGTCACAAAAAAGAACTTTTCCACGATATTCTCATGTTTTGAGATGCACCTGTATTTATATATTTGTACATATACTGTATATCTATGAGAAAGACATGAATACATCAAGTCTGTAATTCTCATCGAAATTGCACATTCGTTGACAGTGATGCTCATGCGATATGTACAGTCAAACAGAAGAGCAATTCTTTCCCAGATGACTGAGAATGTCAATGCTTGACATAGTCAAACGGTGTCAGCAGGAACGGTCCGTAAAGGTCTCCACACAGACACGTTATAGTGAGGTTGCCCTGCATATGCCCCTCATCACAAAGACAAATCCACATTTGAGAGATAAGCGTCGCAGAAACCATGGGCACTGGTCTAAAGAGATGCGGGAAAAGTTGATATGATCAAATGAGTCATCCTTCAGATTTTCAACAAGCGGGTGAGTGCATGTGTGGCTACGCCAAAAGAACGGCGCGGACCTGAATGCTTGACCCGTATGCTCAGCAGGTCCGGAGACCGTTATAATATGGAGGGTATTTTCCTGGGAAGGCTTGTGTCCACTTGTCTCCTGAGGGAAGGGTCACTGCAAATAATTACAAAGTTATTCAGAGTGGATCACCTTTATCATATGGTGAAAGATTTCTATTCTCATGGGAGTGGTCTCTTCCAGGATAACAATGCCCCCATCCACAGGGCACGGGGGTCACTAGATGGTGTGATGAGTATGAAAAGTATGTGAAACGTGCCTTTGTACTCACCAGGTCTACACCAAATTGAAAACTTATGACAGCCCTCTTCACCACCATTAAAACACCAAATGAGGGAATATCTTTTGGAAAATGTCCCTCCAGTAGAGTTTCAAAGACTTGTAGAATCATTAGCAATTATAACAGTAACCATTCTTCTGGGAAGGCTTTCCATAAGATTTTGGAGTATCTCTGTGGGAATCTGCCCATTCAGCCAAAAGAGCACTTGTGAGGTCAGGCACTAATTAACCTGTCTCGGAATCACTGTTTCAATTCATTCCAGAGGTGTTCAGTATGGTTGGGGTACAGGCCTTTTGAGGTCCTCCACACCAACCTTGTCAATCCATGTCTTTATGGACCCCACTTTGTGCACAGGGGCACAGTCATGCTGGAACAGAAAAAGGCCTTCCCCAAACTGTTGCCACATAGTTGGAAGCAACCAATTGTCTAAAATGTCATTGTGTCATGTAACATTTAGATTAACCTTCACTGCAACCAATGGGCCTAGCCCAAACCCTGAAACATAGCCCCAGACCATTATCCCTCCTCCACCAATCTTTACAGTAGGCCCTATGCATTCTGGTAGGAAGTATTGACTTGGCATCTGACAATCCTGATTCATCCATTAGAATGCCAGACAGTGAAGCGCGAGTCATCACTCAAGGGGAACGTTTTCATTGCTCTACACCACTCCAACCAACGCTTGGCATTGCACATGTTGATGTGTGGCTAACATACAGCTGCTCAGCCATGGAAACCCATTTTTTGAAGCTCCTGACGCACAGTTCTTGTTCTGATGTTTCTTCCAGAGGCAGTTTGGAACTATGTGGTGAGTGATGCAACAGATGACAGGCAGTTTTTACATGCTACGTGCTTCAGCACAGGCGCTGATTTGCGTGGTCTACCACTTTGTGACTGAGCTGTTCCTACTCCTAGATGCTTCTACTTCACAATTATAGCACTTACAGTTGACAAGGGCAGATGTAGTAGGGAAGAAATGTTTAAAGGTTCAATTTGCAATAACAATGAAATGTTTGGTTTTCCTACTCCCGACGGTGCGGTTAAAAAAAGTAACAGTAATTATAATATAAAAATAAGAGGATAACACAATCAAACAAAACGATACAAAAACAAGCATCAATAATAATAATAACTATACAAATGTAGAGCCATGTAAAAGTGACAGGTGTGCATGACATGATTGGCAGATAAGCATGATGTGAAGTGACAGGTGTGCCTGGGACTATGGATGGATGGGAAGAGGGGTTTCTGAATTGAGCAGCCTTACAGCCTGTTAGTTTTGGACGGAATACTTCGGTACCTTCTGCCTGATGGCAGCTTGGTAAACAGTCCATGGCATGAGTGGCTGGGATCTGTAATGATCCGTTTGCTCCTCCTCCTCCTACACCTCTCTGCATAGAGATCCAGCAGGGATGGCAGGTCAGACCTTGTGATGTGCTCTGCTGTTTTAATCACCTTCTGAAGTGCTTTACGGTCGTGGGTGGTGCAGCTGCCATACCAGGGGATGACACAGCCAGACAGGATACTCTCGATAGTGCATCTGTAGAAGTTGGTATCCTGGAATCCATGCCAAATCTCCTTAATCGGCGTAGGAAGAAAAGCCGTTTCCTTGTCTCCTTCACCAAGATGTTAGCATGGTGAGACCAGGTCAATCATCACTGATGCTTACACCAAGGAACCAAACTCTATTGGTGTTGAAGTCTGAGTTGTAGTCAATGAACAACATTCTCATATGTGTTCCTCTTGAGAGTGCAGAGTGGAGGGTCAGAGCAATGGCATCCTCTGTAGATCTGTTATGTCTGTAGGCAAACAGTAGTGGGTCAAGTGTTACAGGCATGGAGACTGTGATTTGAGATTTAACTAGCTGCTCAAATCACTTTGTGATGATTGGCATGAGTGCTAGAGGACTTTTTGCTTTTTTGGCATAGGAACAATTATGGACTTTTTGAAGCAGGTGGGGACCACTGACTGACGTAGCTATTGGTTGAAGATATCAGTAAAGACATCAGCCAGTGGGTCTGCACGGACCTTGAGAACACAGCCTGAGATGTTGTCTGGTCCAGGAGCCTTGTGGGTCTAAATCCTTTTTAGGGCTTTGCAAACCTCTGAACTGATCAATTGTCAAGGGCAGCCGTCTTGGTCTAATTGAGTGTCCATGCCTGGGATGATGTTCTCAAAGAGAGCATAGAAAGAGTTCAGTTCTTCTGGGATAGAATCAGGCACTTCCCCCACACTGCCCGAATAGCCTTTATAGTCAGTGATGGTTCTCAGACCACTCCACATGTTCCTGGTATTGTATCCCTGGTAGAGTTTTTACTTTGACCCTGTATTGGCTTTTTGCAATTTTTAAATCACATTCCTGAGGTCATACCGGGATTTGTTATAATTGTCCTTGCTGCCAGAGTGAATGCTGCAGTCCCTGTCTTAAGTATGGCACGAATACCACTGTTGACCCACGGTTTTTGATTAGGAAATAATTTTGTAGTTGTACGTGGTACAACGTCGTCCATACACTTGCTAATAAAACCGGTCACGGACTGTGTATTTATTGATATTGCCTCCAGACGCCTCCACATTTCCCGTACATAGTGAGGAAAGTCACGTAAATCGGCGTCCGATTAACCTCATTAATGGCTTCTATTGTTTTAGCCTCTGCCTGTAAGCAGGGAGCAACAGTATCTATGCATGGTCTGATTGACCGGGGGGCTTATATCATGATGAAATGGACAGTAGACATTGTCAAGTGTTTTACCCATGTGTCGGGAAGTTGGTGTTTTTTAAACTTCGGTAGGACTTTCCTGCGATTGGCGCCATTAAAATCGCCCGAAACAATAAAGGCAGCTTCAGGGTATAAACAAACATTTTTGTCTAGCGCAACACTAGCGTTGGCTTAGGAGTGGGAAGTACACAGATATTAAAATGACTGATGTAAACTCCCGGGGTAGATAATCACCATATATTGTTTACCATGAAGCAGACACCACCACTCTGCTTTTACCGGACTTTGCAGTTCGCTCCTGCCGATTAATGGATAGCCCTTTCGGAACAAAGGCAGCGTCTGGGATTGAGGGCTCGGTGAAAACCAGAACGTTGCAGTTCTTAATGTACCGCTGGAAAGCTAGCCTGCTCCTAAGGTCGTCCAGTTTGCGGTCTAGTGAATGTACGTTCGCTAAGAGAATACTAGGAAGAGCAGCACGGTTTCCCCGAAGCCGCAGTCGGACCAAAACATCCCGCTTCCTACGCTTTCTCCGTAGGCGTCGTTTTCCAGGTACTTGCTCAGGTAACCACAATGGGAATCCCGGTTTGTTCGTTGAACTTTATGTTCTGTATGAAAAAGACGATTCAAGTGTAGATCTGATGTCCATTATTGATTGTCTGTTATATGGTGGCCTCCTATTACAATGCCCCATTTAAAATCACTGCGCTCTTCAGTGTTACCCATTGTACTACCAATGTTTGTCCATGGAGATTACATGGCTGTGTGCTGAATGGTATGCACATGAGAGCAATGGGTGTGTCTGAAACACCTGAACACAGTAATTAGTAGGGGTGGCCACATACCTTTGGCTAAATAGTGTATTATGCAGTGTGAAAACGTCTGCGTTTGTTATGTTCCTCTACTCATTTATTAAGGTTTTTCCTTTAATTTGTAACCCATCTGTATTTATATAATGTATTTTAGAAAAGTTCAGGGATTGTTAATAAATCAAACCCCCATCTTCAGCTGGAAACTATATGTGTGGAGACTCAAGTGTGCTGCTGCTAGACTATAGGCTGTCCAGTAATAGTGTTTTCCTAATATACTTTCCAGAAGTCGTGATGACTTATTTAGCCTCTAAAGGTTTGGGTCATGCTGGATCATTTACTAGGCAGTGTTGACCGAGCACACTAGTTAGGGCTGGGCTTCTACTATTTCCAGTTGTTTCTGTACCATATGCCCTAAGAACCCTTTTCTCAATTCTGGTGGCATTATCTGTACGGGAAACACTTGCTTACATCACCACTTTTTGCTGATCATTTTCTGTGAGGCAAGTCTAGGATCTCATCTGTCCAAGTTGAGCCTTGAGTCCCGAAAATCAGTCCTAGACTCTTGTACTACAACACTTAGTCTTCTCTACTGTCTGGAGTTATCCACAAGCCCAACAGAGAGCAGTCACCTGGGTCATGGGGCTGTTTGTCTCAGGATGAGAGAGTGTGACCCGGTGAAGTCACATATACCCGTGTAACGTCCAAACACCCGTTTCCCTCTGACGTCGTTCTCCTGCGGGCAGTAGTGCTATAGTCTCCTCTCAGGCAAGACAGACAACAGGCTCAACATTGCCGATATGGTGTGTTATTCCTGCCTGTCCGTCTCAGTGTATGTATCCACCTCGGTCTTACGTCCCAGAGGGAACACTCTCGGGACCACGGCAGTTGCCCCTGTAATGTTGACCCCCCCACCCTGGGACAGTGATGGGAAGGACTGTGAAGTGTCCTGCAGTACACATGGTGGGCTGGTAGAACAGATGCAGTGTGCTGTCCCTGGAGAGGGCCGGCCTACAGTAATGAAATCTGTGGTATTGATATGGTGATAAACTGTTCTCCCACTTGTGTTGTAGTGGTGACAGTTTAATGGTGCTGGTGGAAGCACCGTCGCTCTTTTATTAATGGGGCTGTAATTGTGAGTGGCAGTGTGATCGAATTGCGCCTCATTTACACGTGTGTGTGCGTGCGTGTGTGTGCGTGCGTGGGTGTGCGTGCGCGTGTGTGCATGTGTGCGTGTGCCTGCGTGCGTGTGCATGTGGGTGTGGGTGTGTGTGTGCGCTCTTATTTTCTTGTGTGTGTCCGTGTGTGTGTGTACGCTATTACAGAAAATTTTAACTTGTTTCTGCCAACTATCATTTACAACTTCATTCACACTTCAGCTGAACCCAAGACACAGCCCTAACCCCAACCCCTCCCAAGCCTTCATACAGCCAAGCCCCTACCCCTCATACCCCTACCCGGCAGCCCCCTAGCCCACGACCCCTATCCCCTACCCCACAGCCCCCTATCCCTAATCCCCGACCCCCCTACCCCACAGCCCCCACCCCACAGCCCCCTCCCTCACTTACCCCTACCCCACAGCCCCTATCCCTAATCCCCGACCCCCTACCTCACAGC
>JACXGJ010016680.1:0-12023 GCA_016801105.1 Esox niger
CCCCCCCCCCCCCCAAAAAAAACAGTGCCAGCCACTGGCTTAGTTTGGTTGGGGTGCAAGATGTGCTTACAGCCCCCCCTCACCCCCAAGCCCCCCCAACCCCAAACTTATGATGGGGTGCATGTGAAGTTGATCCTGCCATAGATTAACCTAGCCACAGTCGTCTGACTGTGATAACGGCATAGAAACTAAAAGATGATTTTATGACAGAGGCCAAGAACTGCGGGCCTGCGTACAACCGCACCTCCTGCACCGCCTATAATTACGTTCCTTGTTTATGTGCAATGTATTGACATTCTGATGTCAACCAATCTAGCCACAACAATAACAATAGGCCAATATATTTTTATAGCTGCGGACTCTCTTTATTCGCTCAACAATCTGCTCTTCGAGAATTTTATTGCATTCTGCACTGATTGGGCTGCAGCGATGATGGTCAAATCAAGGGATTTGATTGAAGGAAAAAGCCCCCGGCAGCGCAGATTTCCACTGCACGCTACATCGCCAAGCATTGGCCTGTTAAAAACGTTTGTAAGCTTCATTTAGGCTTGCCCTACTAACAAGGGACTGTTTGCCCAGCAGTGTGAGGATGAAGCGCATCAAACACTGCTAATACACACAGAGGTGCGCTGGTTGTCGCGTAGACAAGTGAATTTGCATTTTATGGACTTGCTGGAAAAAATTAAGGAATTCTTGCAAGATGCCAATCGACCACTGGGCGAACAGCTGACTGACGCGTTTTGGATCAATACGGCATATCAAGGGATACATTCAATAGGAGTGGACAAACAAGTGAATCAATGAATCAAGCGTCATGCAGTGCAGACGCTCTTGACGCCTTTGTGCGGAAAGTGCAGAGCTGGAACATTTTCAAAAGGGGAGCTACAACAATTTCCAATTCTGATGAAACAATCTGATGGCACTTGTGCCTGCGTCTTTACGCACTGAGTTTACCCGGCACATGAACATTCTTCGGGAGGATGTTAAATAACATTTTCCCGAAGTTGACGAATACTTCTCAAAGGAATCGTGGGTGATGGACCCTTGGGCTACATCTGCAGTCTCGAGGACGTGGAATACCTCGCCTGTGCAGATGAGTTGATGAACTTCAAACCGATTCTGTGTCAAATAAATATTTCCACGAGAAAGGGTACAAAACGACACGCAATTGCACCCAGACTAGCCAAACATGCAGCTACATCGGCGCACTTGTAAGAATATAAACAAAAGCCCGTAACATGCTCGATGTCCACCAGGACTTTAGTGTGGCTGTCACTAGCATCACATCTGACATCGCATCCCTGGTGGCCATTAGTTTATTTTTATTACGGAAGGGAAAAGTTCTTAATTTTAAATTACTGTTTGTTATTGTTATAACTCAAACATTATAGATGTGTCAAAGTCGTGTGCCCCCGGCATCTCTGCCTATGTTTACAGGATGTGGATGTGTGTGCATGTGTGGGGCTGTTCTTAGATACAAGTTGGGGGGGGGCTCCAAGGAAGAAAGGTGGCGAACCACTGTCTTAAGGCATATGAAATTCAGCACTGCTGTTGTTTGCTCCGTGGGGTTTCAGACTGGGTGTTTTGTAAAAGCACTTTGTGACGATTGCTGTAAAAAGGGCTTCATAAATATATTTGATTGATTGATTGATATCTGTCATGTCAAATCATCAAAAGCAATAGGATGAGAATGTTGCTTTCTTTCCAAACTATTAAAACCAAGATGACAAAAGTTGCAATTCTCTGCTATGTTTTCAATCCTTCCCACTAGTCAGGTAACCTAATTTTTCTTGTGTGAATCTAAACACTAGCCCAAAAAGTATGTTGAAATTGATAAAAAATGATTTATCCCCATGTGGCTTCAAAACCCAATTATATCCCTGGTCCAAGTTCAGGGCAAAGACGGTCATTAATCATAATTGGTTGTGAAACTATGACTACGTGCCTCTTTGTTACCCAGTGTTTGACAGCGGACATCCCTGGCCCAAGGCAGCTTAGTTCTTGCTGGGAGAGGCTTGGCCTCTTTCCAAGGCGTATGCAGCCTAAACAGCACCCTGTTCCCTACATAGTGCCCTACATTTGACCAGGGCTTTGTTTTAATTGAATAGATCAATTAAAACAAAGATTCCAAATGCTTCTGGATCCTGAATGACACATCTAATGTCTCAGACTGCCAGACATTCTAACAACATGTTACATGTTTGAAAATACATTTACATACTACTTAAAGCACATTCGGATACTGACTAGTGAACCCACATTGTTTCCAATACCAGCCTATGATGGCTTACAATAAGACTGGACTGGTGTATCAGAATGTTTTTTCTAATACAGTATCATACAGTACAATTCCCCAGTTTACTCCGGAAACGAAGAGATGGTGTCTCGCGCAGATTGTTTTGGTACCCATGCTTGTTGAGTGTGCCTTGAATTCTAAAGGAATTTCAGACAGTGTCACCAGCAAAGCACCCCTACATTATCATTATAACATTATTATGTGTCTGTTAACTGAACTCTGTGAAGATTTCTCTGGAATGGAACCTCGGGTGTATTTCATTTTTTATTTCTAAGGCTGCTCTAATTAACATAGCCTCTGTAGCAGAGATAACTCTAGGTCTTCCTTTCTTGTGGCGGTCCTCACGAGAGCCAATTTTATCATAGTGCTTGATGGTTTTTGCAGCTGCACTTCAAGAAACTTTTAAAGTTTCTGAAATCTTCCGTATTGACTGACCTTCATGTCGGCAAGTAATGATGTTTCTCTTTGCTTATTTGAGCTTTTCTTGTCATAAAAAAACAGAATGCAATGTGTAAATCATTTAAACCCCATTTTCATTTGAATGTAGTACAAAGAAAACATCAAATTTAGAAACTGAGACCTTTTATTGTTTCTTGAAATTCATATGCCCACTTTTTTATTTGATGCCAGCAACACGCTTCAGAAAAGTTGGGACAGAGTCAACAAAAGGTTGGAAAAGTTGGGTAATGCTAAAAAACTCAACCTAGTGGAATACACAAATTAATTAGATCAATTGGCAGCAGGTCAGTAACATGATTGGGTATTAAAAGATCATTCCAGAGAGGATGGGTCTGTCAGAAATGAGGATGGGGAGGGTACACAACACTGGGAAAGACTGCGCGGGCAAATAGTGCAATAATTTAAGAATAGGCCTAACATTTCTCAATGTGAAATTGCAAATACTTTAGGTATCTCATCATCAATTGTACATAATATCATTAAAAGTTTCTGAGAATCCAGAGAAATCTCTGCATTCAATGGACAAGGCAGAAAACCAATATTGGATGGCTGTGATCTTCGGGCCCTCAGGAAGCACTGCATTAAAAACAGAGACACGATTCTGTTGATTCTGCCATCCAGACAACATCTTTATCGGGAAAAGCCTTGCTTATTTCAGCAAGACAATGCCAAATCACACTCTGCACGTATTACAAAAGGCTCCAAAGAAAAAAGTCTGGGTGCTAAACTGGCCTGTCTGCAGACCAGACCTGTCTCCCATTGAAAGCATCTGGCGCATTATGGAATAAAAAATATGCATGTATTGTAGGTATGTATTTTTCCAAAAATAATAATATTTTTGTTTCAACATTTGATATGTTGTCTTTGTACTATTTTCAATTAAATACAGGGAAAAATTATTTGCACATCATGCATACATATCTTAAATCACAGTGGATTTAATCAGGAGTTTTTGCCTCTGATCAATGTAAAAAGGCCCATGACTAGTAAAATCATCAAATTGTTAAATATAAAACAGAAAGAGATAAAAATGTACACTCACATTTTCAAATGCAGATGCACGCAGACACACATTTACCTTATTCTGTCCTGGGAACGGGTATTACTGTCTAAATTGTATTTTGTTTGTCATATTTTGTCATAAAACAACTTCCTGGGGCCATTAGCAGATCTCCATTATGCAATGCTGTTAAACACAGCTCAGGTGCATAAGGTCAGGCAGTCCAAGCAGTGCAATGTTTACTGGGCTCCATGACCACTAGTTCCTTAGATATTTGTCGAGTGTCCAGTCCACAGATATTCACATTGTGCATTTAAATCACATTCTGTCCCCTTAAACTAGCACCATTCTGAGATGTGCTGGTAATCAGCCACTGTTCTACAACCACAGCCAGTCCTCGCAATTTAACTATGATTTGATTTTACTAAATTGTTATATATGAAAGATTCTCTGGTTGGCAAATACAGTAAAAAATTTTTTAAGATCTGTGGTAGCGTCTTCTGTAGGGTCACCCTGTAACAGATAATTAAGTATCAAATAATCGTATTTCAAACTCATTCGCTCACACTCTTCCAGAATGTGAACATGTAAATCCTATCTACGACAACCGCATAGACCTTCTGAACAAACGGTAGACAGAGATGAACGAGAAACGGTGCCGCAGCTATTTAGACACGGGTATGTTTCGGGTTGTATTTCTAAATAAAGCGGGGGCGGTATTACATTCGCTTTACCGCACCGTTGTGACGAAAAGGGAGCTGAGCCAGAAGGCAAAGCTCTTGATCTACCGGTCAATTTTCGTTCCTACCCTCACCTATGGTCATGAAGGCTGGGTCACGACCAAAAAAACTAGACCGCGGATACAAGTGGCTGAAACCAGTTTTCTCAGAATGGTGGCTGGCGTTTCCTTTAGAGATAGGGTGAAAAGCTCAGTCATCTGTGTGGATCCCGGAGTAGAGCCGCTGCTCCTTTGCATTGAAAGGAGCCAGTTGAGGTGGTTCGGACATCTGGTAAGGATGCCCCCAGGACGTCTCCCTAGGGAGGTTTTCCAGGCACGTCCAACTGGGAGGAGACCTCGGGGTAGGCCCAGGACTAGGTGGAGAAATTATATTTCGACCCTGGCCTGGGAATGCCTCAGGATCCCCCAGTCAGAGCTGGCAAATGTGGCTCAGGAAAGGGACGTTTGGGGTCCCCTACTACACTGCACCTTTTTACTTTCCTTTGCCCCCACGACCCGATACCGGATAAGCGGATGATGATGAGATGACACTGTCTTTAAAGTATCTTTAATACATCAATATTATACAATATGAATAAGAGAAACTCTAAGAGCCTTTTAAAAAAACGTTATGTACACTCATTGTCAAGATGAGCAACAGAATGACATTTTTGTACTTTTTACATTCAAACTTATTTATTGAGGAAAGATTGTTTGGAGAAAAAAAACATGCATAACATCAAAGAATCTACAAATGAACTCAGACAAAAGATGGGTAAAGGTGGGTCACCAAGTCACTAAGTCTCTAAAACTCAATTAGATACCACCCATGTGTACATGCCAAAGCTACATTCTGTGGATGATTTGCCAGAAGGAAGCGTCTACCCTCATCAGGAAATACACATCAGTGTGTCAACATCTGTCAAAATACATGGTACCATTTGGGTTCATAAACTGCTCTGGATTCATAAACCTCTGATTGTTATCCCCCCGAATTCTGTAGAAGATTTTTTTAAATGTAGTTTTGTCAATTTTATTTTTTACTCTATTATGATTCTTTTGAAGGATTGTTGTTAAAGTGTAAGAAAAATCCAATCGCATCGAAAGAGTTCACTGTTTCGAAAGACTCGAAAAATCACACACTGGTGACACCTGCTGCTCAAACACGTGTAATGCAATTGGAATACTTGGAAAGGAACTAACCAACAAGTGGTGTGGTGGGTGTCATATGCTGGAATTGCATATAGGACTAAACACTGAATAGTAAATTAATAACTCACCAGTTAAGTGGAGCTAGACCAGGTATCTACTCAACATATCACAACTGTTTAGTTTACCATGTTAGTAAAGGAGAAGTAACAGAATGAGATTGTGTCCGATATACACTGAGGGCGAGAGAATTTTGTGAAGCATTGTATTATCGACAACGTAGATGTCATTGCTCAACATATTCTTCCAGATCACACTATATGGGGAGATGTATGAGGCAAAGGACAATGAGCATAGAGGGAAGCAGATATTTACTAAATAAATAATAACAAATAATAAAAATTGTACAAAACAATAGTCAAAATGTGTATGAAATAATGAAACAGAATAGAAACAAACAATAAGAAGTAGAACCCAGTAGAAACTAGATGAAAGACTAAAAATCTATGTTAGTAACTAAATAAAAACAATAAGAATAAAAATATTGTACACACCATAGGAAAGCAGTTTAAAAACGAACAGGGAAAAGTGTAAGGAGCTAAATATTCTTTTAACTGTTATTGTATACTTTTTGTTAGAGCTATTGAAACTTGAATTTAGAAGGCTGCATTTACATACAATTTGAACGCGCCCACCACCAGTACCAGCCAGGAGATCACTTCCTTCTCGTTTTGGTTCTAGTATACTTCGTGGCTCGTAATTTTATGCTCGGTTAATACAGCTCCAGAAAAAAAGATGAGACCACTGCATCTTTTACTTTCCTTTCAAAAAAGTTGAAAAGGAAGGTTTCTGAGTGAGGTTAAAATTAAGAGACCACTGAAAATTCAACCTTTCTGTTCCTCACTCAAAACCTCCCTATTCAACCTTTTTGGAAAGATAAGAAAAATGTGCAGAGGTCTCTTTATTTTTCCCGGAGATGTAAAAGGGTAAAAACATTAATGCCAAAACTTTACTTAGGTGTAATGCCTAACCTAACCTTAATCCTAAACTTAACCAACAATGCCTGGACATTAAAGAAATCCCAATTCTAGCTCTAAAATTAATTCTAAGTTTGACCCTAAATCTAAACCTTGAGCCAGAAATCGACGTCTGGTTTTACTATACTCATGGGGACATCTGGTCCTCATGAGTATAGTTAGACCTAAAACACACACACACACACACACAACCCCCTCAGTGTTACCACATTCCAAATCGAACTGTGTGCCTACAGTAAACTAATTTGCTTTGCTTTTGTTTGTCCCAGTTCATTCTATAAAATGTTTAATAATGACAAAGTTAGATCCATAATCTATTAGATAGCTACGTGTGCCCAGCCAATCCATGCTAGCTGGCTGCATTACTCACCTAGCTAGCCAGCGAACAGTCTGGTCCACAAATCGACAGCAATACGATACAAGAATTTAACCAGGTATAGTTAATTAACGTTCGTATCAGCTAGCAAGCTTGATGCACTTTATTACTGTAAACCAAAATAAACAGACCCCGATCCGCAGCACATTCTTTCTCCGCCTAGCTTGATAAGTGCTTCAATATCCGAAATGAGAAACTTGAGAGCGATTTGTGCGATTTCTGTAAATTTCTCGCAGCTTACAATAACAGAAAACGGAAAACGACAGCTCTATTGGTTCACCGTCACCTTGTTTACTGTGGGATGAGCAACAAAGAAATCGTACACGGATCGTAGCGGCTAAATAAAAACCCTTTCACGTGGGCAACCCGGGTTCGAATCTTAAGATATCAACAACAATCAACACTTTTTAATGTGGATAGGCTGAACTAGGCTTGTTTCATTTTACTAAGGGATAACAGTGATTGCAGTGGCAGACCATGAATATGTTCCAGACTCAAGCTAGAGCAGTCTTACCTTGAGACTGACTGAGACTATGCAGTATATACACATGACACCGGATCAAGACATTTGCATTTTAACCACTCAAAAATAGCTACAATACAGTCTGGTCAACACAATTTTTAGGATGAAGATAAGCTTGGCTGAGAGTTTGCAGACATTTTGGTGGCTGGTCAAAGGCATGCACTGGCTTAGGCCACAACATCATGACGGGTGGGTTTCTTTTAAGACAGTTTGTGTCATTTACCTCTCTGGTGGTAGCAGATTTCAGATGTGGCAACTGCAAAATAGCTCTTAGTGTGAAAAACAAAGTGCATAGTTTGGACTTGGCACCTATCAGTGACCGTACGTCTTATGTGAGTCTACCGGATCCTGAATCTGATCATTCATCGGTTTGTGTGATCCCTGTGTTTTGCATTTAAAACTGATGTAGAGTATGATGACTCTAGTCCCATCCGTCTGCAGGTACCCTTCAAGAATGGCACTATGGACATAGACGTCTTCTGTCTGTCTCTTATGGGGACCAACCTGGTTGATTTCCTGCTTGAGGCTAACCGTGTGCTGGTAATAGGGTAAAAGGTTTTGTAGAAGCACTGCAGTATGTGTTCTCGTTTATTTCCCCCTTGGATAGGTCAACATCATTAGGAAAACATTGGGTCCTTCTTTTGCAGTGTTGTCCTTAAAATAGCAAAATGAAAATGTGCAGAACTTCATGAGTGCTTTGTCCAGTTTGGGATTCAAGTTGGTCACTAAGATAAGTCAGTAATCGGAGTGAACGTGACAGCCATGTGATGATGCATGTTTTTGTCTTTGGAATAAAAAATTCAGATGACCAATATTATAACCTATTTGTTAATATACTCCACCTTATATTTTTGCTCTCTCTTTAAGACACCAACAACAGTCACTTCTACTCCTCTGAATTCGAGAAGATTGCAGAAGCTCCAGATAGGGTAAAGGAGTCAAGAGGACTAGAGCTGAAGACGCAAAAAGATAGAAAAGCTCATCCCAAATAACACCCTTCTGCATTATGTCTGTAGGCGTTGACATAATTGGTATATTTTTATTAAATCAAGAAAAATATTTAGCATTTGTAACTGTTTTGTATTTATATTTGGCACAATGCTTCTTGATATCTTTATAAAACCAAGTCTTTTGTT
Source organism: Esox niger (assembly GCA_016801105.1). Taxonomy (NCBI): domain Eukaryota; kingdom Metazoa; phylum Chordata; class Actinopteri; order Esociformes; family Esocidae; genus Esox; species Esox niger. The sequence goes on from JACXGJ010016680.1 coordinate 8,695, forward strand.
AAAAAAAAAACGTGATTCTCTTAAGTCCTTCATTAGAATTTCAGCATTGCAATGTGCTGTCTAGTGTCAAAGGGTACTCACAAGCCTCACTCTTCTCAATGTACATAGCACAGGATCTAGCTTAGCTGTAAGTGGAACACAGGTGATTATGTTGTTGTCAGCAAGTTCCCAGAATGTTCTATCCTCTTTCTGTCTGTCCAGGTACACAGGGCAGTGGTAGAGGGGCAGGGAGGAGCTGTTGCCGGGGGATCTGTCTGATGCTCGGACTGTGCCCTTGTTCCTCACCTGAGCACTGACCCAGAGGAGGGGAAGTGGGCACGGCTGGGGGGAGAGCGTGTCCTGAAGGGCTCCTAGCCGCACATCCCACACTGCCCCTCTTAGCTCTAGGCCACACAAGTAAACACCACTCAGGGGAACATATGCTGGGGTTGTTGCAGCACTCAGCACCTAGCAAGACAAGGGAAAACACATTAATAAAGCCTTGCAATGAAATGGGATTTTTAAGATTTGCACTGACAAACAGTGGTAGTGGTGCTTTGAGAAGGAGCTTAGAGTTGACCGTACTTGGAAATGCAGAAAGACGTTGCTGATGTCCATCTGCTTGGCCTGGGCAGCCTCCCTGATTAACGCTCCCAGGAAGCCCCTGGCGTTAGAGAAGGCTGACAGGTGGTAAACATTGGACGGACCACTAGTAGATTCATCACATAGGTAGGTCTTGAGCAGCTCTGCTCTCTTCTCTAGACGGGTTGACAGGGTCAGGAGAGAGGAGACGTTATGCTTGCTGTTAGGCGTGGACTGGCTGAGCTCAGAGTGCAGGGAATAGACCACATCAACCAGACCATCCCACTCTGTCTGGAGGAAGCTACGTAGGGGACCCAGAGATGGAGCTCCTACATTCACCACCCAGATGTGTCCCTTTTGAACTAGGCTGTCTTTCAGGGCCTGTAGTCTGTCTCGAGCCTGGCATAATTCCGGTAGTACAGCAGGGCGGGTCACCTCGTTTTTGCAACTTATCCTGATGCTGCCCAGTGGCTTCTGGGATTCTTGCAGCAGGATGTTCAAATTGTGGCTGTGAACCTTAACAAGCTCTCTTGTCAAACCTGCACTAAAGCCCAACAGTAAGGGGTCACCGTTGTTAGCTAAAGCCTGAACACGGTGCTCCAGACTTCTCAGTAGGCCTGATAGGTCTGCAGAGAGATGATGGCAGGAAAATAAAGAATAAATGATTGCTGAAGGTTGAACAGGTTAATAAGGTATTGTAATTCCAATTCAAATGATAGGTTACAATGTTTAATTACACTGTTGGAACATTGTGTCCTAGCTTGGCGTAGTAGCAGTTTAGTAGTGAGTAAAGTGTTTTAGTACCAAAGCAGCCAGGTATGGAGATGATATCTGAGAGGGTGTGAGGCCCACTGCCCCAGAGAGGAGTGTCTGCTCTCAGACATGCCCTAGACACACTCTCCACTGCCGCCAGGTCTGCCCAGTCTTCCACATGGCCGCCATACACCAGTTTGGCTGTCAACCAGAAGGGAAAGGTCCAATTCAAGGCTTGGTCTCAAAGGGCACCCGGTCACTTGGTGACTACAAAAATAATGCACTATGTAGGGAATGGTGTGCTATTTGGGATACGTGCCCAAGACAAATGATATGCAGATGGTTTCACTGAGTATGTCATGTTAGTCGAATTACCTGCAATGTATTCCAGTGTACCGGTTGGGTCTCCACAGGGTTTTGTAATTCGGGCCTGAGCATCCAGCAATGCCAGAAGATCCTCCTGAGTCCTTTAAATTATCAATAACAATGTCCTTACAACATCTTTACACCATGCATGCAACCGGTTTTGTCATGGTAATAAAGGTCATTTTCATTATTGTGAAAGCAAGACATTACCAAGCAAGAAAAGCAGTGGCTGTTTGTGTAGCTTCTGAAACAACTTGATGTACAACAACACTAGTATGTCACGCAGCCTCTAGGTTTATACTGAACACGTCATGAATGAAGAGTAAAGCATTTTGTCCTTTGGCTCTTCACTGCTTCATTTGGACATCATATTGATCTATCAATAAACTGTTGGTTCCCAAAAGCTGTCAGAAAGTCTGGCAATTTCTAAATGGTGAAACCAATATACAGCTCCGGAAAAAATTAAGGGATCGCTGCACCTTATACTTTCTGTTTCAAAAAAGTAAAAAAGGAAGGTTTTGAGTGAGGAACAAAAAAATTAAGAGACCACTGCAAACTTAACGCTTCTGTTCCGCACTACAAACCTTTCTTTTCAACATTTTTGGAATTAATTCTTTCTGGAGCTGTATACACAAACTCACTGAAAGAAAAGCTAAAATATCTAGTTCAACCTCATAGCAATGGGGTCATTTTCAGAGATGTAAAAGTACACATTGCTTGGTTGTACTCAGCAGTTTTCAGAAGTTCCCAATTAAGACTTAAATTACAAGGTAAAAATATTTTTCTAACTAACCAGTGACCTAAACTGATAATGTTTTACTCTTCCTTTGATTGTATTACCCACTGGTAATTTATTTGTTTTAATTCATCTTATTCCTTTTGTAAAAAATGTTGCACCAGTGACCAGAATAAATTCCTTGTTGTAAAACTTAAGTAATTAAACTCTTTCTGATTCAGATTTTTCTGATTCTAATAATTGTGACTTCCCTTTATCTGCTTATTTAGGTCTTAATTACAAACTTCCCTGAAGTAGTAAATACAGCCAAACCCAGATAACTTTTACTCTGTACTCTTTTTACACCTCTGGTCATATTCAATCCAAACATAATTTGGAGTGTAGAGCCAAAATAAGGGAACCGCCTTCCTATCCCAATATTTATGGAGGACATTGTAGCGATCTCACCAAAGATAGCGGTCTCCCTGGCCTAGGTGTTCGTATGCCTGTCGCCGCAGCAATACAGAGTGCAGGATGGCACAGCGTAGCTGGGGGTCAATGTTGCAGGTTGTGACATCAGAGGTCGTGCCAGATGGAGTGACAGAGACAACCTGATGCAAGGAAGAGCAAAGCTCCTCCTTTACATCCCAGGGAGAGTCACAGACCAGTCGCAGGGCACACATTCGGACCGACGCTGGGGGAGAGGAGAATAAGGGTGAGGATGCATCCCAACTGGTAACCTACAGTATTAGGGAATACAAGGCACACCTTCTGACCAGACACCCTTAGATAGTAACCTACAGTATTAGGGAATACAAGGCACACCTTCTGACCAGACACCCTTAGATAGTAACCTACAGTATTAGGGAATACAAGGCACACCTTCTGACCAGACACCCTTAGATAGTAACCTACAGTATTAGGGAATACAAGG
>JACXGJ010016681.1:0-12024 GCA_016801105.1 Esox niger
GTCCTCTCTCTCTCTGTCAGCTACTAGTCCTCTCTCTCTCTGTCAGCTACTAGTCCTCTCTCTCTCTGTCAGCTACTAGTCCTCTCTCTCTCTGTCAGCTACTAGTCCTCTCTCTCTCTGTCAGCTACTAGTCCTCTCTCTCTCTGTCAGCTACTAGTCCTCTCTCTCTCTGTCAGCTACTAGTCCTCTCTCTCTCTGTCAGCTGCTAGTCCTCTTTTTCTCTGTGATCCACTAACCTCTCTTTCATGTAATAGACCTCCTTGTCTTTGAATCAACTAGACCTCTCTATCATCTGCTAAATCTCTTAGCCATCTACGAGATCTCTATCTGTCATCCACCAGACCTCTCTCGCTCTCTCAACTACTAGACCCCTTCTCTCTCAGCTATTAGACCTCACTCTGACGAAGAGAACCTTATAGATGTTTTATTTGTACCGTAGTGTGGACCTCCTAATCCCACGATAACACACCTGCGAACCATACAACAGGCACAAGCCCTCTGCAACCTAATAATGAGGTTGGCACAAAGCAAAACTTGGGAATCGTTGGCTATTTACAATGAAATAAGCCAGGGTTCTCCCAGTTGATGTTAACACAGGCTTTGATGGGGGAAGATCCGAACGGCATCAGTGATAGCCTCTTTAAGAAAACATGTGTATGTAATTTCCTGAAACCTACAGAATAAAACTATCAAGCCAACGCAAGAGTCAAATTTTGAGGTTGACGTATTCATTTTTAGATTGGCCTTTGCGAGTGTATGTGAATTCACAGTCTATGTCAGATTGGGTTCATTTATTGATTCATTCCAGTTACATATCGGACTGAAACATTGGACTGAAAAGGACTTGGTAGACTAATCTGATCTGATATGATTCAATTTTATCCTATGCACATAACCCTGAAAACAGATGGGTTTTAAAAAAGTCATAATATCTTTCTGTTTTCATGCATGACACCATGTCAAGTAATTAGGTATGTGTTAAGGTGCAGGATACTTTATAAAGTGGATACTTTTTTTGTAATGGTGAATAAAAAAGGTTGTGAAAAAATGCCACTCTTTTATTTCATCATGATCTTAATGTAGACATCATTTTAAATGGCCACCCCTGTCTTCATCCCCACTACATACTGCATAACACTGTTAGGGTCTTTCGGTGAGGCATCGCATTCCAAGCACAAATGCAGCAGAAAAATACCTTGTGAAGACGGGCAATGTTTGGGAGCTGGGTAACCATTACAGATCAGACACAGTTATTGAAAATGGTAACAACAACGCTTTGGACACTCTCAGCTTGAAGACCCTTCCCTCTCTCTCTCTCTCTCTCTCTCTCTCTCTCTCTCCCTCCCCTTCCATGGGTTAGCCGATCAAGACCGCAAACTAAGCAGAGGAGACAGGGCGTGAGAAGCTAGATGGCTGTTCATGTGCGCCAATGTTATCACAGAGTCTGAACACACTTGCAGCATGATACAGTTCTGCCCACAAGAACTGACTTGTCCCGGATTGACCTTTAGCTTCTCACACATTGCATGCCAACACACACGCATGCAATACACACCAAAAACGTGGAATCCAGCCTGACCAGAAATGTATGTGCAGCGATGTGATCGTGATGGTAACGAAGGCGCTCGCGCATCTCTTCCACATTCTTTGTTGATAACAGATTACAGGCAGACCGAGCGAGACACTAGGTTGTTTTCTGCCAGCTTAGCGCCCAGCAGGCTATAATTAGCTGAGCCGCAGCAATGATTCACTTCCTGCCTCACAACAAGGGAACTTCCTCTCACACAGCTGCTCTGGGCTGACCGGCTACCAGCTGATCAATGACACAGTTGAACCCTGAACCTTAACTACATACACAGCGCATCATTTAGACAGTATTGTCAGGATCCAAACAAACAATTGTCCACTATATTGAAGTGTATGTATGCGTGTCGGGGGAGGATCCGTAATTGTGAATTATAACTGTCTACCCCACTGGGCTCAGTGGCAGCACCTCATATAAACAAGGCAGCACCTCATATGATACACAGCTCGTTCTAGTACCAACACGTGAGAGAGACCGAGTGAATGAAAAAGAATAAAGAGAGGCAGAGAAAGTACACTTTTCAGAATATTTCTTATTACACAAGATCATAAATCATCTACATTGGGTACAAATTCCCATAGTGGGACCACCCAAGACGACATTGGTTACATTTATATATACCAAATTGATCAAAATTATATTTGGACTACAACAAGTCGATTTAATGTATTTAATGCCAATTTTGTGTATTAGTAGATTTTAATTATGTGATCGTTTAACAGAGGATGTTTACATTTAAAATCATTTTGCAGGCGCTCCCATCCAAAGTAACTGTATTGACTGACTGCATACATTATGACCTTTCATGGCAATCAAAACCACAACCATGGAATTGAAAGAGCATTACTTCAACTGAGCTACACAGCAACCAATTTGTGTTATTTCAAGTAAAGTCCCCTCCAAAAGTATTGGAACGGTAAGGCAAATTCTTTGTTTTTGTTGTTCACTGAAGACATTTGGGTTTAAGATCAAAAGATGAGTATGAGACAAGAGTCCAGAATGTCAGAGGATAAATAAATAAAAAAATATATATAAATATGTATGTATGTATATTTATGGTGTTTTATCTCTTATAGCTATTAGAAGTCTCAAGTAAAAGACGTGCAAAGATATCGATCTTCTCAACTCCTGCCAACTGCAAAGGAGACCCAACCGAGGGACATGCTGTGAACTCTCTGTGCCACTGAGTGCAAGTGTTGGATGTGTGTTGTGCAAGCGGGTAAAATTTGAACCAGAGCAGTGTTTTATCAGTCCAGATTCTAGACCTTACATAACTCCACTTAACCCTAATACGACTGCTAAAGTGAATGCTACAGGGAATTTTCTATGGAACAAAATATCATGAAAATAAAATACTTGTTTACTGACAGAGAACTCAACAGTAATTAAAATCCTTAAATACACATCTCCTGCTACAGCTTACACTATTGCTACTGCTAACGGACTTCACTGCTAACACTATATTGCAAGCAAACACTACATTAAGGCCTGTGTTTAGACCACTAATGCTAAAAAAGATGTGCCACAATATTGCAAAAACCTAACCTTACAGCATGTTCCCAGAAAAACGTAATTTTAAACTTATATCCCAATAAAGTTGTTATCCTGTTCTATGTAGGCTATACTTGATGATGAAGGGGTTTGAGCAGTCCAATCAGTGGTCTAGAGAAGGATGAGCTGGCCAATCAGTGGCCTTCTCATATCTTTAATGACTGGTATACACCCACACCCTTCAGTCGCGGGGGCATGCCCACACCATTCCTACACAAAAAAAGCTTATTTTTAACATAATCAATTATTAGATTTTTTGGGGAAAAAAACTGTTCCAATCATATCGCAAGTAATTATAAGTCATATTTCCCCCCAAAAATACTGGGCAGTAACTTTAGCAGCTAACAGGTACTAATAAATACTAACACTAGTCTTCTACGGCTCAAACTACACTCTACAATAGACGAAACGACGTGACCTAAATTTCTAGCACAGGGGAGGGCAAACTTTTTGCCTCTGGGCCACAGCGGGTTTTTCTAATTAAATGGGGGGTCATTTAATTTGTCATTTTTTTTATCATAAATGATTTGCAGGCCAGAAAAGTGCAATAATTACAATCGTTACACAGTTTGTCCATTAAATGTCCATTTATGTTTTATTTCCCCTAAAAAAAAATGTATTACCTTCCACAAGCCAGATTGAATTGCCTCGCCGGCTAGACTTGGCCTGTGGGCCTTAGTTTGCTTAGCCCTGTTCTAGTGTGTATGCTCGCCCTTTCTGCCTGTCTATTTCCCTCCTATATGGGGGCAGATTTGTACTCCCCATACCAATCCCACTATGCCAGCTATCCACAATTAGAACACGGGGGGGGGGGGGGGCAAAAGGAGGAAATGAAAGGAGTGAGATGGCTGGAAGAAGAGAGGAAAATGAGACGAGGAGGGAGGCTCGCTAGCACACGATGGTTCCTAAAATTAGCAGGTGACATTGGGTCAGGCAAACCCCCTGATCTGTGCATTCCCCATGCTCTTAAAAATTGTCTCAAAAAGGGTTCTGCCATTGTTCTTATAGGATAACTATTTCTTTGGGGTTTTGAGTTTTGAAGTAACTGATCAAAACAAAATCAAAACTTTTTTAATTGCCAAACACAGATGACGTTTGTAGGTCTGGGGAAAGTATCAACGGTAGTACACAAATAGGTACCATATTTTTTTTATTGGCTCAGAGATCGTAATTACAGTCTACAGATTGAGCAAGGCCAATTGCTAAAGGCTAAGCGCTAGCTGTGGGTGGTCAACAAAACACAGAATGAACACAATACAAGGTGGGTTAGCAATCAGTGGTAAGATTAATGCCAAGAAATCACTTCGGTGAACTCACTCAATAACATGGGCTCTGAGAGCTGAATGATGCACTCTGGGTAAGCCAATGTTATGCCAATCGTGTCTTTCAGCAATGTTCCTATCAGTAAACATGTTTCCTGTTTTTAAAAGACTACAACTCTGGCGGCACAGTAATGCCTGTTCAGAAATATAGTTTTTGTCTGAACAGTTTTTTCATATCCTGGTTGACTGGGTACTGCTAGCTAGCTAACCAACTTTACACAACAAAGAAAACTTGTCATAATGACTTTTAAAATTAATATTTCAGAAATGATACATGGTGATGTTGAACTAAGTAGGCTACTAACATTGGTTGACAGTAAAATAAGTAGGTGAACTGGGGCAAAAATCTGTTTAAATCTAGCCCCAGTAAATGACCGCTGTTAGCCATTTTCAGTAGTGCTCATGTTACTCCAGAGTTAACTAAACAATTTACCACCTGGACTAATGGAAATAATCATTATATATCTCTGGTAGGTAGACATTGGCTAATTTGTAGTTGTAATAAAAGGGTTTGGGGGAAAACCTTTACACCTTCAGCTAGAGATTCTTATCATTAGCCTCATTGCTAACACACAAAGTGTCGACATACTTATGTGTCTCGACATGTGACCCAAGTCCACATTTCTGCTTTTTACTTCCAGTTAGAACCCCCTTTGGATTCCATGATAAATCCTCTGGAATCCGTTCTTCAAAGGGATCTCCAACAGGAACAGTCAACAACCCCTTTTAATGCACTAGATAGCATCCGGTTTCTTAAAGTCTATGAATGACATAGACTTGCAGCATATGAATGACAGCTGCAAGGGTCATGAATGCTCAGAGGGAATACTCAGAGACTCACTAATAGTGAAACAGTTGACAGACATAGGAAGATTGACTGGCATACAGGTAATACAAACAAACAAGCAGAGAGCAAAATATGAACAGACGGACAGACCTTGTCTCCGCTGGAGTAGAAGAAGTAGCGCAGGCGTACAATGTTGCAGTGGTCCAGCTTCCTCATGATTTGCAACTCACGATTCTGTCAGAAAGAGAGGCAGGCAGACACATGTCAGTCAGAACTACTTACAGTTACTACAGGACACAGCATGAGATGACCACAGGTGAAAAGTCTATAGAACCACATCGCAGAATGGTGTCTCTCATGGATGATGTCACACACCACTGTAGCCAGTCCCGAGCAGTGAGTTTTCCCTGCTGTGTCAGGCCAGTTCAGAGCAGTGAGTTTTCCCTGCCGTGTCAGGCCAGTCCAGAGGAGTGAGTTTTCCCTGCTGTGTCAGGCCAGTCCAGAGGAGTGAGTTTTCCCTGCCGTGTCAGGCCAGTTCAGAGCAGTGAGTTTTCCCTGCCGTGTCAGGCCAGTTCAGAGGAGTGAGTTTTCCCTGCCGTGTCAGGCCAGTCCAGAGGAGTGAGTTTTCCCTGCCGTGTCAGGCCAGTCCAGAGGAGTGTTTTCCCTGCTGTGTCAGGCCAGTTCAGAGCAGTGAGTTTTCCCTGCCGTGTCAGGCCAGTCCAGAGTATCAGACTTATTAAAAACTAGTGTAGCAAATAGTTAATGGCTCTCTGCAATCAGGCATTTTCCCAAAGTCTCAAAAACAGCTTCCATTAAGCCTCTATTAAAAAAGAGAACACTTGATGCATCTGTATCGAACAACTACAGACCTGTATCAAATCTCCCTTTTATAGCCAAACTCATTGAGAAGGTTGTCTTTAATCAACTCAGCAATGTTGTGAACTCAAGCAGCCTTTTAGACAAATTTCAGCCAGGCATTCGACCTCACCGCAGTAATTGAAACGGCCCTGATATAAATGTTACATGATATATGGCTGATGTTACATGATATATGGCTGGATACTGCCTAAGATTAAATATTAGTTCACTCCATTTGAAACTGTAGATCGTAGAACACTTCTGGAAAGACTGGAAAATTGGGTAGGACACTCCGGGACAGACCTTAATTGGTTCAGGTTTTATTTAGATGGCTGGAATTACATTGTCACCATCTGCAATCATGAGTCTGATAGGCTCTCAATGACATGCGGAATTCCCCAGGGATGAGTTCTCTGACCGCTTCTGTTCATGCTCTATGTGCTACCTCTGTGCCAAATTTTACTGAAGAACAACATTAACTACTATAGGCTTATGATACTCAAATATATGTGGCTCTCAAACCGAATGACTACACCTCAATAGAGTCATGGTGTCATTGTATAGAGCACATAAATACCTGGATGAACAAACATTTTATTAAATCAAACCATAATATAACAGATTATTGTGATTGGTAACAAAAATTTGAGAACTAGTTTAGTGAAGAACTGGATTCTCAGGCTCTAAAAGTCAATGACCAAGTGTATAATCTTGGTATTATGACTCAGATCTCACATTCACCAGTCATATAAAAGCAATTATCAAAAGCAGCATTCAATCACCTTAAATATACAGCCAAAGGCTTCGTATCCCAAAAGGACCAAAAAGCATCCATGCTTTATCTCTAGTAGGGTTGAGTACGATAATGGCCTCTTAACTGGACTCCCCAAAGACTGTAAAAAAGCTGCAGCTCATACAGAATGATGCTGCTAGAATGTTAACCAAGACCAAGAGGACAGAGCACATCACACCGGTTCTTCCATCTTTGCACTGGCTTCCAGTCAGTTACAGAAAAGATGTGGTGCTTTTAGTCTCTTAATCACTGAATGGTTTAGTCCCCAAATACATTTCTGATATGTTTAAAGATTATAAACCGAATAGGGCTCTTAGATCTAGGAACTCAGGTCAGCTAGAAGAGCCCAGAGTCCAAACTGAACATTGTGCAGTGGCAATGAGCGCCCACTGCACAAACATATCCATTTTTAAATCCATATTAAAAACACCTCTTCTCACGTGCCTATGACTGAGCACGTAAACCAACCACACAATTAAGACTTACAGCTTCAATAGGTACCTAGCTTCCTCAGGGAATCTACTATGGAATCTACCAGTTAGTACAGGTTTCAAATCCATTGTATTTTTTCATTTTTTTTCTTTGTAAAGAACATTGAATATTTTCTCTGTATTGGGCTGTATAAATGAACTTGCTTGTTTGCAGAGCAGTGAGTTTCCCCTGCAGTGTGGGGCCAGTTCAGAGCAGTGAGTCCAGTGGTTTGTGACATCATCCGTGAGTGACTTCATCCTCCAGTGTGGTTTCCTGTGTCTCATAGTCAAGACAGGAGAGGCCTCGGCCCAGTAACACCATTTTCCCCCGCAGCAGGGAGAGAATAGTACTATGCCATACGGAGCAAAGCAGAGCAGGAGATGACACTACCGTTATTTCTGCTGACCTGTCATCATCTACTGCCTGGCCAGAGAGGGAGGGGGGAGACATGGAGAGCATGAGGGAGACAGGGAGGGCAGGTGGGAGACAGGGGAAAGACAGGGAGTGCAGGAGGGAGACCGGATGGAAACAGGAAGAGTGGGAAAGAGACAGGGAGGGCAGGAGGGAGACAAGGAGAAAAGGAGGGAGAGACATATTGACAAACCACAGTGACATCACGACTTCAAACTGAATGTGTCATACAGTGACACTATCAGTGAAGATAGCATTCTTAAGTTCTTTGTCAGCACACACACAGACACGCAAAGACAAAAACACAGTATATGTGTTAAACACACACACACACACACACACACACACAACCACACACACACACACACAAAGTGGGTTTATGACTGTCATTCTTCCACAGGGCTGAAATCCTTCCAGGTTTTGTGGGACATATCCCAAGAGGCACTGGAAGAAGCCTGAGCCCACCCAACGCCTGACACACATGAATATACACACACGTTTCAAGTGCCAACGGTTCACCAACATCTCCACAAGGTTGTCTACAAAGCTTATGATCCACTCCTTGGGTGAGGCACACTAAAGAAAGAGAACACATGTACAGAGGCGGGAAGAGGAGGCGGAGAACGCCAAAAATAGAACACAGGTGTTTGTGTGCATGTGAACTGTGTGTGTGTGTGTGTGTGTGTGTGTTTTAGGTCTAACTATACTTATGGGGACCAAATGACCCCATGAGTAAAGTAAAACCAGAAAAACATTTACTAATGGGGACCTTTTGCCGTTCCCCGTGAGGCAAAAGTCCCTTTGCTGGCTCAAGGTTTAGGGTCACATTTACAATTCCTTTTAGAGTTTGAATTGGGGTTTCTTTAAGGTCCAGGCATTGTTGGTTAAGTTTAGGGTTAAGATTAGGCATTACACCTAGGTAAAGTTTAGGCATAAATGTTACTTTATTGAGGTTAAAGTTAGGGTTAGAGTTAGATTATGGTTAGGTTAGGGTTAAGGTTAGGTTTAGGGTTAAGATTAGGGCAAGGGAGCATGCAAGTTCTATTTTCTAGTCCCCATGGTTAGCTGTATAAACTTGTGTTTGTGTGTGTGTGTGTGTGTGTGTGTGTGTGTGTGCGTCTCCATAAGCAGCAGTCATGTGAGATGCCTTAGCGCTCAGCACTCATTGAGTTATTTCTTCTTAAAAAGAAAGTGTGGGAGCAAGAACACTAGAAAGACGGGGTTGGCTGCTAAAAAGGGTAAGACAGAACACCCAAAGCACATGTCTGAGCAACAGCTTAGTATGACTATTTCCTTATGTGCCAGTCTGACCGAGACTGCTTCCAAGCCCTTTCGTGCTAACCCTGTAGCATGTTCACACAGTAACGGTGGCAAGAGGGCGTGGTATATGGTTGACGTGTCGACTAAGGTCTGGGTTTGTGCATTGCGCTATGCAGAGTTCCTGGATACAGCACTAGACTGTGGTACACTGGAAATACAAAAGCCAGAGGCGCCCAAATCGCCGTTAAAAAACAGTTACCAACGCGGTTCACTCGGATTTCATTTGGCAGACGATCAGCATTCAGATTTACAACCTATAGAACGGGTGGTTCAAACCCTGATTGCTGATTGGCCGAAAGCTGTTGTTACAATTTGTGATGTTAACCAGGTTAACAATAGCAATAATGCACCTCAGGATTAGTGGCCTTTGACCCGTGATGTCATGCATGTCAAGAACAGCTCTAAGCAGTTGTACATTGGCCCCCTTGTGCCTTATTGCTTGAATAGTGTATATAAAAGCTCAGACCGATATATCTCTTGGGTTCAACTGTTTCAGACTCAGGTGGTTGGAGGATGGGGTCACAGTAATAGCAGGAACCGAATAAATGAAACACAACCAAACATGGTTTCGCTTACACCCCAGGGTACAGCAACACATGTTTTAGCTCGCCATCTAGTGAATTAGAAGCAGCAACCTTTCATTCATCGGCCCGACGTTCCTGCCCTCTAGGCTACCTGCCGTGCCATGTGGAAAAAGCCATTCCGTGCACTCCATTCCCGACATTTACCCTGCAGCTGCCTCCTGGGATTTTACAGCTTAACGCTGCTTTTGATCAAAACCAAATGGTTTGATACAAACATTTACTGCTACAACTGAGAGGGTCGGACTAAATTTAGATGTAGGAACGTTTATTGGAATGAGGGGCCTATTAACATTAACTAGACTTACTGGGACAACAGAAACATTTCAATAATATGTGGATATGTACACTTTTCTATTTACAATTGCAAATGAAATGTACTGCAGAGTTACGTCACAGGAAGTGTCCTTTGACCTCTGAACCCAGACCTGACTACAATACACATGGGTGAAGCAATGCATACACAAAGCAGTGATCATGTGGTGTCTGTAGAAAAAGGGTCGTCTGTTACCTCAGAAGGGGTATAGAAAAGCACTGTCAACCAAAATCATGCGACAAACCCAAGTTAATCTCTAACTTTCCTAGAATGAATAGGCCCTCAGACAGTGCTGGCGAACTGAAAATGTGTGTGCATAGGTGTTCTTCAAGCCAAGCACGGTTCCTCTGATCCATTCACTTGAGACGATATCAGCGTGAATGGATGGAGTCACAGGCATTCCACACTCTGAAGGAATGCCGCAAAGCAAGGGCGGGAGAAAACACTTGAACTGAGAGATCAATGTAGGATGTTATCTTTGAAAAGCCATGAATGGTGCAATCGCTTCAGTGAAGCCCACATTGCATCAGGGAGAGTTGGTTTCTGGATTGGCTTTGAACTGCGCTGCTTAAACCTGCCTTTTATCTCCGTGTTCTTCTGCTCAAAAGCAGCATCAACATTGGAAACTCTTTCGGCAAAATGATTTAAGACAGTTTTGTGTTTTGTTAACGTTACATTTTTTTTTTCAGACATTAAGAAAGCCAAAATGTGTGCGGTGAGGGAGTGTGTAAACTGTGTGCGTATTAACCGGGTGTGTGTCAGGGATAGGTGTGTGTTAACGGTGTGTGTGTATTGAGCGTGCGTGCGTGTGTCAGCGTCTCACCTTGAACCTCTTGTCCTGCAGAACCTTCTTAATGGCCACCAGCTCTCCGGAGTCACACAGCTTGGCCTGGTAGACCACGCCAAAGGAGCCGTTCCCAATCACCTTGGTGTCTGTGTAGCTGACCTCCTGAGGCCTGTCGGACCCCTGCCCTGGAGTGGCCACCACCGTTGTCACCTTACTCCCATCTTTGTCCCCTGGAGATGAGGAAGGAGAGGAGAGAGACAGAGGTACATTAGTAACTCTAAGTGAAGAGAGTGATGTATAAAGCAGGGTTGTGAAATAAGGCCGGGAGGCTATAAAGGTCCTTGGCTGTGGCATATTGACCAAATACCACAAACCCTGGGGTGCCTTTTACCTGTCACTATTCTAATTAGAAACTAAAAAGGGATGTTTTGTCTAATCTCTTGAACACAGACAAAAACCTGCTGATACACACTCAACCCAAGGGAGATAGTGTTCTGTCATACCCGTGGTATACCATGTCATATAACACGGCTTTCAGCCAAATCAGCAGTCAGGCTTCAACCCACCCCCCCCCCCGGTTTGGGCAAAAAAGATTAGGTACCCATCACATGATCACGCTGTTAGGCAATAATAGGACTAGGATATGATTGACACATGCACTTCTTAACAGTCGTTTAGTCGTTTGTTACTAAACATCCGTTGAACTGGTTGGAATCTCAGCCAGTGACTTGGTGATGCTGTAACAGACTTAAGCCAGGCCAACCTCATTTTCACTCACATGCTCTCTCCTCCTTCTCCTTCACAGCCACCCTCCCCCTCTCCTCTTCTCTGTTCTCCTCCTCTACAGTAAAATGCACTGCAGCCCTTCTCTCTGGAGTATTGTGAGACCTGCTGCTGTTTAAGTGGGTTTAAACTGAAATGCACCAGTGTGTGTGTGTGTGTGTGTGTGTGTGTGTGTGTGTGTGTGTGTGTGTGCGTTCGTAAGCTTCTCTATGTAGCAGTGTTAAAGTCTATGTTAACTCCTTGTTACAGAAAATCTAGACATACTTACTGTGTGTCTTACAACCTCAAATCCAATACTAAGCCTGAACCTACCACCCCTACCTCACCCCAAAACTAACACCCCTACCTCACCCCATAACTACCATAACTACCATCCCTACCTCACCCCAAAACTAGCACCCCAACTCACCCCAAAACTAGCACCCCTACATCACCCCAAAACTAGCACCCCTACCTCAC
>JACXGJ010016682.1:0-12024 GCA_016801105.1 Esox niger
CGCAAAGACAGGGGGGAACAGAGGACACATATATACTGGAATGGTAACGACTGGATGAGAATCATGTGCGCTAAACAGGACAACAGGTGCGATGGATTGATGATGGGCGGTGGTGTTTAGAAGGCCGGTGACATCGAGCGCCGAGGCCCGCCTCCTGCAGGGGGAGGATGAGCTGCAGATGGCGTAGTTGTCACACATACACCCATTCCCTGTATTGTATTTTTGTAATGGTTATTCAAAGAAAATGTAAGCATGACTACTATTTCTTTCATCCCACCAATTATATTAAGTGGAAAGAGCCATCTAACATCACTGGTAAAACAGTAAAATTCTCCTTTAAGGACCTTGATATTAATGTTGGTAGTGGGAAACATTAGACTAAATCTTGATTGAACTGAGAAAAAAGAACATGTGAAGCAAAATCCAAGAAAAATAAAGTTATGTTTTTTCTGTGATCAAAAGTGCACCTGATCAGACCAAAGTGCAATCATTGGTCACTGGAGAGGAATTAGGCAAATATACCGAGAGTGGATTGTTTTATGAATCAGGCTGAAAAAACAGGGGGTGTATGTGTAGGCATGGCATCGTTAGATCATAAAACACTTTTTTCTTGGATTATGTTCAGTAAAGGCATCAAATTGATTTTAACTACAGCTGTTCTCTTTCGATCTTGTTTGATTTCTGGTTGCTCAAATGCGGTTGTGTGGAGTTACAAATGGCAAAACTTAATGGTCTCATGCAATGTTGTGCATTTTGTGCTCTCCTGTCGTGCCGTTTTTGTTTTTTTTTTAAATTATGTTATGTCTGGACATTTGAGGATTACCCTTAAATTACACG
Organism: Esox niger; assembly: GCA_016801105.1. Classification (NCBI taxonomy): domain Eukaryota; kingdom Metazoa; phylum Chordata; class Actinopteri; order Esociformes; family Esocidae; genus Esox; species Esox niger. Next base: position 838 of record JACXGJ010016682.1, read on the forward strand.
GCTACACACTGAATAATTGCTACTGTATAGACAAGCACAGCCAACAGTTAGCTAATACTGCAATAAGATGGGGGCTAATCTAAACTATTCAGAAGAGTAATGTGACTCATGTTTTGTCTAATAGTAAAGTAGTTACTTATGATTACATTGTATGAAATATGAGTACATTGTAACAAATTAACATTTGGTAAGATAAACATTTCTATCACCATGTTGCTAACTTTATAGTTGTTAGTGTTGTCATTACATACAGTAACTAGTTTAACCTACCGTCATCCATCATCTAACCCATGTAGAGTAGATATCTACCTTGTTATTAGTATATTTTGCTCAACTAGCTCTATCGTTTACTCTAGAAATGTGAGTCATGGTCTTTTTGCCCAAAACAAGTGATTGCCAAATTGTTAGGTTGCAGAACAATATACTTCATACCTATGTATGTGTTGTGGGATAGAATAAACAGCTCTGGAAAAAATTAAGAAACCACTCGTAATTTCTCTAAAATCAGCATCTCTATATGTATGGGAGCCATTCCATTCCAGTGTCTGTTAAATTCCAACACAGGCACACCTCATTCTACTTAATGAGGTACTGATTGGTGATTACCTGAACCAAATCTAATTTAACAAGGAAATGTATAAAACCCCTGCTGTGGTCATCAATATCATCTTGCAATAGGACCAGATGGATGGCAAAAACAGAGCAAGTAGTACCTCAAAATGAATTTGAATACCAAAAAAATATTCAGCATGATAAGAGTTGAAAAGAAAAGCTTTGAGTGAGGAAAAGAGGAATCAATGAGCATCAGGTTGCTTCCATCCTGAACATTTCAAAGATGGCGGTTCATAAGAACAAGGTAAAGCAAAAAAATGGGGACAACAAAGCTACAGACTGGCAGAGGGTGAAAACAACTGTCCACCTAGCACTGAGATATAAGTTGTTCATCTGTGCTGCATAGCTGCATTTTCTTTGTTGCCAAGTATTGTAGAGTTGTCAAATCCTTGATGTCCAGTGCTTTTGGGTTGTTTCTGTTTGTCGGCAAAGTTAATTTAGCAGACCCTAGGGCAACTCATGAGTGCAAACTGGCCGTTGCTGGATGTGACACTATACAAAAAACGAAAAACAGCTGGAGAGAAGCTGTTCTCTCACAGGCTTTTGTACAGCTGTTTTCTAACCTCGTCATTTTTGTACAGTACGTGTTTATCATATTTTACAATCCCGTTTTCAAAACTTTTGGGACGTTGCGTAAAATGCTAATAAAGACAGAATGCAATGATGTGCAAATCATTTATCCCTACGTTTAATTGAAAATAGCGCAGACAACACGTCAAATGTAGAAACGTAGAAATGCGTGTCTGTTTTGAATTTGATGCCATCTAAAATGAACTCAGGCCCAGAGAAGGTGCTGGTGTTTCTGGATGTTGTTTCTCTATGGTTTCTTCATTGCATGGTACTGTTTTAACTTGCATTTGTGGATGCTGCAATGTACTTTTGTTTTCATAAGTGTTCCTGGGCCCATCCACTGATGTCCACCACAGAATCATGTCTGTTTTTAATGCCTTGCCACCTTAGGGCTCAAAGATCACAGCCATCTAATATTGGTTTTCGTCCCTGTCCCATGCATAGAGATTAGTCCAGATTCTCTGAATCTTTTAATTATATTGTGTTCCATAGGTGTTGAGATCCCCAAACACTTTGCAATTTTATGCTGTGTTACGTTACTCCTGAATTGTGTCACTATTTGTCCCTGCAGTCTTTCACAAAGTGTTGAACCCCTCCCCATCCTTACTTCTGACAAACCCATCATCTCTGGAATTACTTTTTATCCACCAATCATGTTACTAACCTCTGGCCAATTGACCAAATTAGTTGTTTGACAGTACATCAGGATTTGTTTTTTAGCATTATACAACATTTCCAGTATTTTGGTGCCTTCATCCCAGCTCTTTTGTAGTGTGTTGCTGGCATCAAATTCAAGGTAAGCATGTATTTTCCAAGAAACAAAAAATGTTTTAAGATTCAACAATTGATGTTGTCTTTGGTACTGTTCTAGTGAATGAAGTGCTAAAATTATTTGCAAATCAATGCATTCTGTTTTTCTATACATTTTACACCATGTCCCAAACATGGTTATACTTCTGCCTATATTTTTTCCAGCATAGACAAAATACAGAACAAAGACATGAGCCTAAGGAAAACTGGAAGAATAATGTTGTGGATTGACTAAGGCTGAGGTGTTACATTTGTGAGATGGAGACCAAATGAAAAGGTGCTGGAGAAGTGCTCCAAGCATGTCAGAAGCAACGTGATGATCTGGGGATGCAAAAGTGGGTGATTAGTCCAGGGGGTGTTCAGAGGACGATTGGGGGTGCTGGAAACAATATTTTGGAGGTGTTGAGGTGCCCTTGAGGGGAATTTGTATTAAGGCGAGATTACACCGAACATTCACAATAATATGTGTTTAAAGATTCAACTACCCTGAACAAAAAACTGTGGTCTGCAACATTAAAACCTGCCAGTTTACACCACTGCGACTAGACGAGACGGTGTATCGTAACTCTCCTTTTCTTCAGTGTTTCTGTCAGCTTGTGGTGCCTTCATGGGAACAGAACGTCAGAGTATCATCTAGAAAATTTCACCCACATGGCGTATACTGTGTAAACTCTGGAAAATGGATTCTGTCTTTTATGGAACTTCATGTGGACAAATTTCTTTCTCTTAAAAGCGTTAATTTCTCTGAGGGATACACCGTGAACGCCTAGTTATTGCAGTGATTACACATTTACAAGAGGGATATTCTGCTGTTTGACTTCTCTTAAAGCAACTTAGTGTCCAGCATCCAGACGCACATTAAAACACTATTCAACATGTTCAATAAGTGGCTTTGTTCACATGACTGCAATACAACCAGGTGCAGGGCCCCACCAACATTCAACGTTTTTTTTTTACTTTTTCCTTTGAAAGTTAATACTTATGCTTTCACCTCTTGATAATTTCCAGCTTGTTTTCCGTTGGAAAATATGAATGATTATTGTGTGGCATTTTGTTTAATAAAGATGTGAATGTTAAATTGCTAGCTGTTTCTGATTGGCTGTTGTTTGTTTCCCTCGGGAATGAATACATCTATAGTTTTTCATTTAATTATGCGCTTTTTTGATAACTTTTGATGATAACAATAGTAAAAACAGCGATAATAACAGACATAAAAATAATCATAACAATCATTACAATAATAATAAGTATAATCATCATCATTAATATTAATATTCTGGACAATTAGCCTACATCTTATTTGATGGAGGGGCGGTAAGGGACCTGGATAATGGATAGGGGGGTGCTGGCCCAAAAAAGGTTGACTATTCAAATAAAGTTATTTTTCTATTAATTTTCACGTGAATGATTACATTCAATAATTCACATTCAACAGCCAGATATTAATTAACAACGAGTCATGATGTGATCTCTGCTTGTTCAGTAGATCTTTTTATCAGTTATGGAATGGAACCCATGGCTATAAGTGCATGACTAAATATGCAGTTTTGAGTGAAATAGATTCTTTGTGGCAATTGGAAGTTGTGCAACAGCAAAGCCGACACACTATGGCCTTGGTTCCGGAAAATTTAACATAGCCATTTTGTACTCTAGTCATGCAGTTGTCTCCCTTCTGTCAAATCTTGTATCAGTAAATCGAGTTATGATCAGGAGATTAAGGGATGACTCTCAAAACCCAAGGGATTGACAGAATAACAGAAACACATAACAACCTAACAACATAAGAATATCAAGGACTTAATAAAGAGCAGGGCCACCCTTTGCATTCAGAACAGCTCCAATCATTCTTGTCCTGAACTGTGTGTCCTGGGATTTTGCAGCATTTTTCGTGAGGAAAAACCTGACGTTTTTTGAAGGATGAAGGTGGATATCTTTGCACTCTGTGCTCCATAACTTTCCATAAATGTTCAATGATGTTCAAAGCTGGTGATTGGAGAGGCCATGGAAGGCATTTGATATCATGCTGGATTTCATGAAACAACTCTTTAATTAGGTTAGCAGTGTGTATGGGGGCATTGTCATCCTGCAGTATTAGAACATCATGAGGAAACAGTGTTTGTAGCATATAGGGTGCACCCGGTCCTGTAAAAGGGCCTCACATTCCTTGGCCATTATACCACCTAGCAGAGCAATCATCAGATCAATGGACTCCCATGAGATGGCTGAACATAGCATTACAGATCCCCCTGCCATGTTTAACAGTTGGCAGCAGATATTGTGTGCGAAACGCACAATGTCTAAAAACTCAATATTTATAAACTGAAAAGTATAAGACCTCTGTTATAGCTGATAGAGTGACACATATATGACCTCGGTAACTGCGTTTGAAATTTACAAAATAACAGTCCTTTTCCATGTGGTGTTTCCAATATGTTGTCCACCCTTTGTAGGGGTCTTTCATTTACATTGTAGTGTTGAGGTTTCGTAGCTCCTATTCTAGGTGAGTTTATAACATGGCCTATAAAAATTCACTGAGTGTACAGTATGATTATTGTTAATGCAGAAACGATGTAACTCCTTGCAGTCGACTTTGTAAGAACATTTTGGGGAAAAAAATACAGGAATTAAGAAATCTGTTTAACAAAGCAAAAGGCATGGGAAACAAGAAAACGGGCAAGCCTAGTTCAACCGCAACAGAAAGGGTTTCCCTCTCGAGATTCAAACCCAGGTCGCCCACATGGAAAGCTGTGTTGTTAACCACTATACTACAGAGCTGTAAATTTTATGGGTGTCAGTATTGCCTCTTGTGTCTGCCCTGAACAAATCCTCATTTGCTACTGTTTTTACAGCTAATTGGCCATTTGTTAATGATATTGATACAGCAAAAGCAAAGTTTCTTACTAAGTTTACCTCCACCACAAATAGCATCTATGAACTGTATGGCAGTTACCACTGACCATTTTAACAGCGTATTAGCCAGTAATAGGCTTTACCAGTATCTACTAACTAACTGGAATAGTCGAGAATTGAGCAATTGCTAGTGAGTCTGCCAAAGCATAAGAATGCATTTTTTTCTTTCATGGCATAACAACATACATTTTTCTTTCATTCGTGAATGACATTGATACAATAACTATCAATAAAGGTGACGATAATTACATTTTTCATCAAGTGAAACGACAAGAGAATCATATAATGTACCAGAAACAGTTGCAATACTGTATTACATAGTTTAATTGCAGCCCACAAAGAAAATTAATAAGTGTCATTGCTCTCAATAGATTCAAACGTAGGTCTTTCACGTGAGAGGCACTGTCTTTAACCCCTACGCCATGGAATTAAACGTATTCGCAGTCACTAGACACCATTGAGCATTTTGTTTAACTGACTAATGTATTTTATAAAATTTACCTCCATCATAGTGTCTATGAATTGAATGGATTTTGCCACTGAAATGGAGTTTTAACAGCTTATTAGCCAGTCATAGGCTTACCGGTATCTACTGTTTTCCTAGGAAAATTCATAAGAATTGTGCAATTGCTAGCGAGACTGAAGATGAACTTTTCCATGCCAGAAAAAGTTGCAATATAACTGTACAGTTTTAGTTAAGGCTTACTATAACATATCTAGTTTATGTTGTAGCCAGAAAAAGTCCCTCAATATAACCGTAAACTGTATTATTTCATACTTTTTTTTCAGGTTTTGGTCAGTGAAGTTTTCGTCTATACAGAATAATTCATAATGTGCACTTCGCTTTGCCTGTGAGGAGATCCGAACATGGGACCTATAGTTTGCAGGTCCGCTTCGTGAACCACTACGCTATTTAACATGGTGTACTCAGTCAGTCACTCACTCAATAAGAGACATTCGCTCTTCTTAGTTGGCTCCGATCACAGGGTCAGGCAAAAATACCACAAAACATTGTTGTCTAGAGTCCCTTCTTTCCCATTGTAAACATATTAGCTTGTAGTTTGTAGATCTGTTAAGTTTTACAAACGATCTGTGGCTGTTGTTTCCAGAAGTTCTCACTCTAATTTTACACAGTGCCCAGCTGCCCTATTCAATACAATGCCCAAATGACTTATACTGGCATATTTGTAAGAATGTTTTGGTCACTGTTGAAGAAAGACACAAACCTTTGAAACTAAAGCACAATTTAGGCATTATTCAGTAAAACAATCATATTAATGTTATAATGCATTAATTGAGCGATAAGACCACATGCCATCTTACATACAACTACATGGAGATATGAATAAAATTAATAATTACACATTCACATACAGTAGGCAGACAATAGTTAACAATGAGTCATGACGTGATCTCTGCTTGTTCAGTAGAGATTTTCTCTTTATCAGTTATGAGATTGTAAACACATTCATTTTGATGGATGTTTACAGTTTGCCTGCAGTCTCAAGCCTACAGGCAAAAGCTTTACCACTCACAGCTGTTCTGTATTTCCCTATTGGCACAAAGGAACAGATACCGTATGTCAACAGTGTTTCAGGCCTTGTGTAATGGGAAAAACACCATCACTCTTGCCTAATCTCAGAAGTCCAGCTGAAACTGCAATTATGTTTCTGCCAGAGTACATTTTGGATGAACAATTGCTATGTCTGATTCAATAACATTATAAAAACATCCCCTTCCCTCTGTTCTTTCATATATTTAGAGTTAAACGTACTGTAGCAATTTAACTAAAATAGGTTTAGTATTTTCTGTATCAAAGAAATCTAACCACAAAGTGGAGGAGCCCTGAATGTTTTGGGTTGAACTGAGAAGGCTCTCAGCTACACTGGTATATACATTGTGCATATATTGTACACCCTTTCTCCGGTTAACTTTCCCCTTGTCGCCTGCTCCAGTGTACCCACTATCACCACTCATCTTCAAAAAAGCTTGCAGATCCGCCGCTGCCAGCACCAACAGCGCCATCCATGGTCCACACTCCACCATCATCAGTCACCCTGGCGTCGCGTGACATTCTTTCCCACAGGCAGTCACATAGTTCCAGCGTCTTCTCATGCAAGGGGGCCTGGGACCCTGCAACAGGCGGGGGGTACTTCAAAGCGGGGCCGGTTCACAGCTGCAGCCTGTCGCTCCAGCAGCCAGCTCCAGTTTGTAATCATTATTAAAGGCTTGACCCCAAAGGCATCTCTGCCGCTGTTCGCACCCCCACCCTCCCCAATTGCGCTTCACAGGGCTTCTCTAAAGGCGACTCCAGTTACCCATCAATCGGTTGGGGGGAGGGAGAGGGGGCACTGTAGTGTGCCCAGTGGTGATTGGGGGCATCATGCTTTGGGCATGGGATGGCATAATGTCTTCTACAGATTCTTCCCACCTCCTTAGAGACACTTGTAGGGCCACTTGTTCAGGTGATGCCCTAGCTCAAAGTGCTCTGTTTCAGTTCTGAAAATGACTAAGGAATACCCGGTTCTAACAACTGTCAAATCTTAGAAAAAAAGTAAATAATATAACACATGTTCTGTAATCATGTTACACTCTAAGATTGTGGAGATGCAGAGTAGTAGAGGGACATCATGGCTGATCCTGTTCTTCCGTGTGGCCCAGCACACCCCTTTGCCTGTCCAGATCTGTGTGTGGGGGGGGGGGGGCGCAGGCGTCTGTTATTAGGTCGTTAGCCTTGGTGTGATGGTAGAAGAATTTATGGAAGCAATTTGCAGCCTGTATCAATTCTTGGGAAACCTGACCACCCCCTTTTTTTATAACAAGACAATATGCAATGGTTGCTTCTGGATCATTCCGGTTTTCCTTGTTAGCTACTAAAATAGCCAGTGCATTAGTGTTTGGTTTGGGAAACTATAGATGTCTAACACCCACCCACCTATTAGCTCAATAAGCTGCTCTGTCCACTGGTCATCACCAGTGATCCCTTCTATTGGCCATTGTCATCCACTTGTAGCCTATTCAAACAGCCATGGGAACCATATATTTACTTTTTCCAATACCCGTGACTCATGTAACCTGTGTTTATTGCAATGCGTGCTTCCTGATAACAATCACCAGGATTGTTCAATGCCATCATGGTAGCTTGAGGACCTATGGGCCAGGTGGCATGCCATTAACACCTAGGATGTAGCAGTCTCCTTTCCTTTTCTTATTAATTCAACATACCAGTTATTTATGTAATATTTCTGACTCACTAAAAGCAACTCCAGCGGGTGTCAGATAATGGCAGTCTTTTCAGATGAGTGGGAGTTGTCTTTCCAGGTGTGCTGTTGTAGTAACTTGAAAACCATTCATTAAAGATTCCATGCTGGGTACGCCATGCAACCGGACGAAGCATGATTTTGCTCACAACAATCCACCCCTTCATATAAAGTACGATAAAAGACAGTTTATAAATAAACATCAGTTTATTCCAGTGTTACTGATTTATAGGGAGTAATGAAATCCTAACAACACTGTTGCCATGTAAGAAAAAAAAACACAACATGCAACATATTATCACCTTAATATATTTCTCACAGATTTCCCACATACCTACACATGTTAAAATGGGACTTAAATTTGTCCTTGTTTTCAGCTGATTTGTCCATTTAAATAACAATCAGAATTTCAGCGTAGACACTGATAATGTCTTAAATAGCAATTGTAGCATGAAACAGCTGATTTTCAATGATAGCTTTACATAGGAGTCAAGGCCCATTATCTGCAATCATCACCTCTGTATACCAAGGGCAGGTTGTGTTTGCTAATCCAAGTTAATTATTTTAAAAAGCTAATTGAACATTAGAAAACACTTCTACTATTATGTTAGCACAAATAAAACCTGTTGTGCTGATTAAAGAAGCAATAAAACGTGCCTTCTTTAGACTAGTTTAGTATATTCACCATCTGCATTTGTAGGTTCAATAACAGGTTCAAAATGGACACAGACACATTTTTTTCTGAAACTCATCAGGCTATTCTTGTTCTGAGAAATGAAGGCTATTCAAAATGAGAAATTGCCAAGAAACGGAAGATCTCATATTGTACAACGGTGTGTACTACACCCTTCACAGAAGTGATCTATTGGTAAACGCTGCTCGGCACACATAATCATTAACAGTACAACACCAAGTCAATTCAACTTCAGGGACATCCAGTTAGGAAGCATAAGTGATTGTCAATCAATGTCACCTGCTTTGGTGCAAATGAAAGTAACAACAGGTGCACTAGAGAGGCAACAGCAAGATAAACCCCAAAAAGGAAATGGTTTTGCATGTGATGGTCCCGGACAGTTACTCTCTCCTTATCCTTCCTGATTGATTCTTCTCTAGTATTGTGCATTGCAAGTGTCCTTGTCACTACTGGTAGCATATAGCTATACCTGCCGCCCATTCAGGTTGCACAGGTAGTATAGCGGCTCCAGGGTGGCACATCCGTATGTGCTATCGCCAGAAGGATTGCTGTGTCTCCTAATAGCGTGCAGGAGGTACCTAGAGATTGGCCATTACACAAGGAGAGCTGTACAGGACCGCAGAAGAGCATCAACCCAGCAGCAGGACCGGTATCTGCTCCTTTGTTCGAGGAAGAACAAGAGGAACACTGCCAGTGCCCCACTAAATGACCTGGCGGGCTACTGGTGTGCATGTTTCTGATCAAACAGACTCCATGTGGGTGGCATGAGGGCCCAATGTCCTCTAGTGGGTTCTATGCTCACTGCCCAGCACTGTGCAGCTCGACTGGCATTTGCCAGAGTACGCCAGAATTGGCACGTCCACCATTGGCGTCCCGTTCTCTTTACAAATGAGAGCAAGTTCAGACTGAGCTCATGTGACAGGCGTAAAGTCTAGAGACTTGCAACATCATCCAGAATGACCAGTTTGGCGGTGTGTCAGGGATGGTCACCTCAGACCAATAGTCAGAACTTACGCTGGTGCAGTGGGCCCTGGGTTCGTCTCATGTGACCACAGTATGTAGGCAGTTGCTGGATGTCGAAGGCATTGATGCCATTGACTGGCCTTCATGCTCCCCAGACATGAATCCAATTTAAAACCTCCAGGACTTCATTTATTGGTGCATTTGATGCTGCCAAGTAGCGCCACAGAGTGTCCAGGAGCTCACTGATGCCCAGTTTCAAGTCTGGAAGATCCCCCAGGACAGCATCCGGCATCTTATCGGGAGCATGCCCAGATATTGGGAGTGCATACAGACACTTGGGTGTCATACAGAGTACTGAGTCACATTATGAGTGGCCGTGATGGAATTCACTCATGTTGGAACAGCCTGCGATTTCAATTTACCTATATTTTCGGTGTGTGTTTGAATCCAGCCCTTAAGTTGGTTGTTGATTTTGTTATGGTTTCCATTGACCATTGTAAGGTAATTTTGTAATTACATAATGTACAGTAAAGAATTACATTTTTTATATATTTAGTTAATCGAGACCTGTTTCCCTTAATTTCTTTGAACAGTGAATATATATATATATATATATATATATATATATAGATAGATAGATAGATAGATAGATAGATAGATAGATAGATAGATAGATAGATAGATAGATAGATAGATAGATAGATAGATAGATAGATAGATATAGATATATATGTTTACATATGTATGTTTATATATACAGTGGGGAGACCAATTATTTGATACACTGCTAATTTTGCAGGTTTTCCTACTTACATAGCATGTAGAGGTTTGTACATTTCAACTATGAGCGGCAGAATCTAAAACAAAAATCCAGAAAATCACATTGTATGATTTTTAAATAATTAAATGGCATTGTTGAGGTGTACCTATGAGGAAAATTACAGGCCTCTCATCTTTTTAAGTGGGAGAACATGCACAATTGGTGGCTGACTAAATACTTTTTTTGCCCCACTGTATATGTATATACATATATATATATGTATATGTGTGTATTTATTCTGGAAACCTATGTACAGCCAATTTAAAGAGAACATTGTTGAACTTTTATTATAGATTGGATGGCTAGTAATCGGTCATTAGGAGCATAACTTTCAAAAATTTCACTGTAGATGTCATGTCCTGGCTATGCCCCTAGCCATCTTTGCGCTGGCTGGGGCCATAGTCAGGACATGACCAAAAGAGGTGACTCTAGCCACCTCTATGTGTTTTGGTCTCCCCAATTGGAGGCAGGTGTTCGTTATTGCCTCCAATTGGGGAACCTATTTATGTTGAGTGTTTTACCACAGTGGTGTGGTTTATTTTGGTTAG
>JACXGJ010016683.1:0-12022 GCA_016801105.1 Esox niger
CTTTCTCCACTACCCGTCTTTGATGCTCTGATGAATAGGCCACAACAAGGCTCCTGCTCGTGTCTCTTCACACAACGTGAGACAATACTGTCCGAGAGGCCGCGCGAACCCATGCAACAGGCGAATGTATGCTTCAGTTTTCTGTTGGCATAATGGCTGGCCACCACATGCATATTCTGCGATGAAAGCCGTGCTGTCTCTCTCTCTCCGGGGGGGGGGGTCCCGCCCGCACCCCGACAGGCTTTTTTACCCAGCATTCTGTTTTCCTAATGAGGTTGGTGTGTTTCTTGCCGTCCTCTATGTGAAAATGGGAGTACGCCTGCCGTTAATGCCATTGCCCACTGTTTGTCTCTCTCTATTTACCTCCATGGGTGGCATCTCTGTCGCTCGGCCCGAGGCAGTGAGTCGCAAGTGAGGATAACAGAGGCACCAGGCATCGCCGCGGGACGTAGTTGGTTACTAGGCCGGTGCAGCGGTGAGAGTTAGCTGATGTGTCACCAGAGTGCCTTGATTCCTGCTGGTTGCATTAACGCTCCGCTTTGACACTTCCCAAAAAAGCAGAAGAGATCAGGGGAGGATGTTTCGCTTTTTAAATACCCAGAGGCATCTACCTGCTCAGCTTTGGCGAGGCCGTCTGCCTTGTGTCAACTAGTTACAATGGTTTTCTGATGGTTTTGATTTCAGTGGAAGTAAAAAAATAATATTGACAAAAGAATGATCATTGTTTTGGTAGATAAATTAGAAGATAATAGGTAGATGGATAATATTTGGTGGGAAATTGAACTCTTAGGGTCGATTTTGCAGACACAGATTAAGCCTAGTCTAGGACAAAAAAACAAGCTCAATGGAGGTTTCTATTGATTGAGGCTCATTGTTCATTTCGGGGCGATTGATATGAAGACTGTCGATTGATATAGTCCTGCAGTTTTTGTTTTCAGAATGCGCCATCCTCCCTCGGATAACTCCCCTCAGCAGGTGGGCTTTTAGCTGGGGAGAGATTTATGGCTTTTCTCCCCTTTCAGTTGAGGATTCTAAGATTTTCCCTCTATTTATATCTCCAAGGCTCCTTTCTCTTCAAAACCAGTCAAACGGCGCACCTGAGACACTGTCGAGGCAGCTGCTTCTTCCTGCTATTACTAGCCTTTTAGACATCTTCTAATATGTAATGAGTCCACCTCACTCTGGAGCTGCACGGATTGCTGTAGCTCAGGGTACTTCGTTGAAGCCGGCAGTGCCTGACGTTCATTGGCTTGCCTGTCAGCAGGCTTGGCTTCACAGAGGGATGGCTAGGCTACGCTGCACCTCTGGTTCGTTTCATGCCCATAGAGAATCCTCAGATGAAGACCGGTGACAGTGTCACGGTACAAAACCTGGCACATCTATCCTCACGGCTCCTCCCCCTGTTGGTATGTCATTACGAGGGAATTTCATTCGTCGGCCAGGCGGATGTGTCGGCGCCACTTCCTGGACGATGAGCCGCGGCTTGAGAAGCAAGACAAAATCACACAAGTGTAGATATCACCCGTCTCTCAATGTCACCATGACCACAGGGGGTTTATTTTACACGGCGCCCCTGTTGCTAATTATCGAATTCAATATTGTTGCTTTATATCGGTGCAATGTATTTTCAGTAGGTGAACTTGACACCGCCATGAGATTTTCAGCCTGCTTTCTCTTCCTCCCGATGGGGTTCAGTCTTTTACCCCTTTCCCAGTTGGGTAACAGTGTCTGGAACGGTTGCATGGCAGTTTCACTAGAGGCGCTGATTTTGGAAGATACGTGTGATCACACATGCACACACACCCTTTCACCCTCCTCTACTATCCCGCCGCTCTGGATCTCTCTCAGGCCCGGCGGGGCGCCACCTCACCCAGTTGGAGCTGCCGCGCCACCCCCCTCTTTGACAGGCCAACTTCAAGGATCTCCGGAACGTGCTCCGGCAGCCTCTCTCAGCATTTCAAGCACATGTAACCCACCTTGCTCTCTGTTTTTCTCCCCCTGCCTCTCTTTCTCTCTGTCTCTGCATCTCTTTCTCTCTGGCTTCTTTCATCCAGCCACTCCCTACTGCAGAGACATTGGAGTGAATCTGATATTGGTGGGGACATATTTCATGATTTTTGCATTGTTCTTATTATTGGGTGGGGGCTGCAATTCCCTTGCTCCTATGCCCTTGCCCCTTTGCATCCTCTAATGTTAGCCTTCTCTGACTTACAGACAGCACTGACATGCTAACATCGATGCTGAAATAATGCTAATATAGATGGTTTACCTGTATATGTAATGTCAGATCTGTGTCCATTTCGGCTGATCTACTCCGAAAAGAATTTAAAAAAACATTGATACTAAATAGGGCTCACTCTATTGTACTGGGATTTTATTTGATTAATATGAACAATTGTAAGTTAATAACTCTAAGACATATGTTGAAAATGATGATTTCACCTTTTCCTGTTGACATTCACATAATAAATAATTAATCCTACTCTCTGGAATCATATTAAGTGTAATTTACCATAGACCAATGTCATTCCTGCTCCTGAAAGTGAGGAACCCCTCTCTATTCATGATGAAACAATTGAGCAATCGTAGTACCTGGGAATTCATAACATTGTGTATCTATTCATAAAAGGAGCCTTTACTTCCTCAGATTTTCTGGGGGGAAAATGTGGCCGTCTCCGAAATACTTCTTTAGAAACTCAAACTGTTAGAAAACATAATCCTTCATTTCAAAACGCTAGAGCTTTTTTGATTGACGGGCGTTAGAAAATGTCCTCTGTTTCAAGCAAGTGTTTGTTTCGTCTGTATGACACATTTGAATCTGTCAAACAACCATCAACTGATGCCATCAGGGCAAAAAGAGAGAAGGAACTACACACTGAAAAGTTATATACCAAACTGGGCGTATAGCTTGGAATGTATTCATATTTGTTCAGTCTTCTCCACACAATGTATCAATCAACTCCTTAACAGTTCAAGGTCTTACGCATCCTGCTCTGTTCCAACTTCTAATGACAAACTCTTCACTGGTCAAACAACAAACTACACTACACTACTCCTCTGCTTTGTCCTGTGCTCTAACCTTCACAGCTACTGGTTAGGATATTTTTTTTAATCCTCGCTGAAGTCCTTTAGATTCTGTTAGACCCAGACTTGCAGTTAATTATTTTGGGAGTCTCAGAGGTTCTGATTGGAAAGCCAAGCCCTAAGAAAATTCATTTCTTACAGACTCATTTTGTCCCGGAAAATAAATGTATGTTTTGGTAAAAGCATGAGGTTCCCGGGAGTCCAGAAAAAGGCAGGGCAAATTGGCTCAGCACTGCCCGAGGTTGTGGGGTTGGAGTTGGACAGGGCTGCCTTGTATGGTTGTGCTTCAGTGCCTGCTTGTGATAGGCCAGTGAGCTTATTCATGGTTGTTGGTCAGGGAATGCCCTCTCCTTCAGCACGTGTATTTATAAATCACTTTCTGGTTTAGAGGGCAGTGTGATAACAAGCAGAACAGCTTGACTACATACCTTGGAAACAATTTTTTTATCTGTATCTCTCCCTCAACTGCTGTGGAGTTTTTTGATTAGATAAGGTCATAACTGTGAAAAAAAATCCCAAAACTGCAGGGGAGGCAAAGAGGTAAAACTGTGGTAGCAAAAATAAGAAATGAATCAAGATGTCAATAAGACGAGAGGGCCAGGATATCAGGTTGCATTTCCTGATAAAAGCTATACTATTAAAAAGTCATTTGGAATCTATAGTGTCAAAAATTTGTTGTACCCTCCCTTTCAGATTTTTTGCATATTTTTTCCATTGAATGTTGTCAGATCTTAAACCAAAATAATAAAGTTATTTAGATGAACAAACAATTAACACCAGCTAAACAAAACAGCAATGTTTGGATTACATCCGACAACTGCACCAAATTACACAAAATGTTTTGCTTTTGATTCATCGGCCAAGTCTTGACATTTAGATTAATGTCATTCATAGTGAACTCTGGAATGAATTTGAAAAAAATGTATGTGTCTTTCTGATGGTAGAGTCATGAACACTGACCTTAGCTGAGATGAGATAGGCTTAAAATCTCTGGAGGTTGTTTCTTTGTGACTTCCTGCCTGGCTCTTGGAGAGATTTGGGCAGGATGGCCCATCGTATAGCACAGTATTCAGACCTCTCACTCTAACATTCCCTTTCTTTTGGTTAAACTTACTAGAGGGGCATAACATTTTCTCAACCATTTGTCTAACATACTAAACACATGAAGCAAGCCCTTAACTTTGGTGTCTTTTTTTTCTCTCAGATTTATACATATTAAAATAATCAACACAACATATGACTGTATTCAATGTTAAAAATATGCATAAATGTAATGGGACAAAAATGTTTTACATCAGTGTATGTATTATCAATGGTTAGAACACAACTTGTAGACTTGATGCCACTTTTGGATTGCCTAATTTGATTTCAAGTTGGTCTCCAGCGGCCTGGTGAACAGTAGGTATCAATAGAGCATGGTCTGATGTTTTTTTAATTTATTTAGAATAATACATATCCCCAAGATGCAAACAAGTTCTTCAACACTCATTCCCATGAATTATTCTTTGCCTCCCAAACCTTCTTCACTGCATGAAGGCCTCGTTTAGTCAGATTTACCACTGTTTATCAAAGGTGCCGGTTGGTTTTTAGGTGACCGTATATTTACAGTGGGGAGAACAAGTATTTGATACACTGCTGATTTTGCAGATTTTCCTACTTACAAAGCACATAGAGGTCTGTAATTTTTACCATAGGTACACTTCAACTGTGAGAGACAGAAAATCGCATAGATTTTTAGATAATTAATTTGCATTTTATTGCATGATATAAGTATTTGATCACCTATTTTGTTACCTACCAACCAGAAAGAATTCCGGCTCTCCCAGACCAGTTTTTCTTTAAGAAGCCCTCCTGTTTTCTACTCATTAACTGTATTAACACACAGCCATGGCAACTAAGGAGTGGCTCCATAAGAAACATTTTAAGGTCCTGGAGTGGCCTAGCCAGTCTCCAGACCTGAACCAAATTGAAAATCTTTGGATGAAGCTGAAAGTCTGTATTGCCCTGTGACATCCCGAAACCTGAAGGATCTGGAGAAGGTCTGTATGGAGGAGTGGGCCAAAATCCCTGCTGCAGTGTGTGCAAACCTGGTCAAGAAGGGTTAACCCCAACCGTTGTAAGTCCTGTAAGCTGTGAGGTGGGTCTCTATGGATTGGACTTTTTGTACAAAGAGGCCAATGTCTTCAGGGCATACCGTTGCCATGAAAGGGTGTACATGGTTTGTAACAATGCTCAGGTAGGTGGTACATGTCAAAGTAACAGCTACATGAATGTCAGGACCCAAAGTTTCCCAGCAGAACATTGCTCAAAGCATCACACAGCCTCCACCGGCTTGCCTTCGACCCCTAGTGCTTCCTGGTGCAATGTGTTCTCCAGGTAATAGATGTACACACACCTGGCCATCCACGGAATGTAAAAGAAAACGTGGTTCATCAGACCAGGCCACCTTCTTCCATTATACCGTGGTCCAGTTCTGAGACCTTTCTATCAGTACCAGCATTTACTTCATCAGCAATTTGAGCTACAGTAGCTCGTCTGTTGGATCAGATCACACGGGCCAGCCTTCACTCCCCACGTGCATCAATGAGCTTTGACTGCCCAGGACCCTGTCGCCGGCTCATGGCTTTTCATTCCTTGGACCACTTTTGATAGGTACTGACCACTGCAGACTGGGAACACCTGGCCGTAGTTTTGGAGATGCTCTGACCCATCGTATAGCCATCACAATTTGCCCCTTGTCACAGTCCCTCGGATCCTGCCCATTTTCCCTGCTTCTAACACATCAGCTATGAGGACAGAATGTTCACTTGCCGCCTAATATATTCCACCCACTAACAGGTACCATGATAACGAGATAATCAATGTAATTCACTTCACTTGTCAGTGGTCATAATGTTATGGCTGGTCTGTGTATTCCTCCATAACATAATTAGTAAGATAAAAAAATAAAAATTCTTAAGCCCAATTTTACCAGGCGCCCAAGAATGAGTTTCCATAGCGACTCTCATTCTCATGGCTCAATATCCTACAGACTATACTCCAGACTGACAGATTCGACCACACACTTGTATGTGCTCAAGCACCATTTGATCCACTTTTGAGTTTTCTGTAGCTGATGTTTTGGGTTATGTATGCACTATTGTTTTCTTCTTCAGGTCAAGATCCTGTTTAGTGTGAGGCAGCAATGTGACGACACCTATCAAAAATATCTTCACCAAGGGTTTTATTCCAACCTTTTGTCATTGGGTATTGTGGCTGTTTGTCTATTCAGCCAATGTCCCTTTCAGTCCATAGCATTTGGGTTGGACCTATGATTGAATCACAGACCACAGCCGTTAACCGGCCTCAAGGTTTTTTCCAATCAGTATCATGTCTGGCTGGTTTCTTCAGTCCCTGTGGAGATGTTTGAGCCTAGCCGACTGGAGCGAGTTATTTGATTGGATGTCTCTTAGTTTTGAGCGAACTGACGAGTGTGTTTGGGGAAAATAGACACAATGCATTTCTAATTCTCTCATGTTTTCCTCTTTTCTCTCTGTCTCCCTCTCTCCCTGTACAGTAGCTGTCTTTATGTGTCCTGATAAAGCCATAAAACAATGCCAAATCAATTCCCCTTCGAAAGTAATTCATGAATGTTTCAACAAAAATGGATAGGACACATTGTCTGTTTAGAAAAGAAGCCTTGCATTTGTTTCCCATGGAGCAGGGTGGACGTGACCAACATTTACATTCTGGTTTATTGTTGACAGCTTCAAGGTTACCGTCTCAAGTCCTCTACTGCTATTGGTGACGGACATGCGCATGTGGGCGTGTATGCACTCATAACAAAAAGTCCATCTTCCCCTTCCACTGGGAACGATCACCGCAAAACAATAAACAGTCGCTGTTAGCGACGCCAGTGCTACGTTTTTCGCGACTGACAAAGATTTCGCCCTGTGGGTCGGCGTGACTAATTGTGAGAGGAACGTGGACAATGTGAGGACAACACTGTGACATGACTTTGAGGAAGATCCAGTGAGTGAGTGTTTTCTGCCTGTCTCTCCCCACTCCCCCGTTGTAGGTCGGCCTGGTGCTACACTACTCATCTCTATCCACCATGCTATGGTTAGGGGTGACGGCCCGGAACATTTACAAGCAGGTGACCAAGAAGCCCCCGCAGCCACAGAACGGAGACCCGCCAGCTCACCCCAAACAACCCATGCTGAGGTAAGAACACCCACCCTTCCTTAACTGTGTGTCTGTGTGTGTGTGTGTCTGTGTGTGTGTGTGTGTGTGTGTGTGTGTCTGTGTGTGTGTGTGTGTGTGTGTGTGTCTGTGTGTGTGTGTGTGGGTTTGTGTGTGCGTGTGGGTTTGTGTGGGCATGACGCACCATGCCTCTATCTTTCACCTGCGTGTGTGTTTCAGATCTGTGTAGTTGACCGTCCTTGTTGCGAATGTGCTGTTGGTATCTTTTGTAGGTTAGTGACCGGTTCAACGCACAATTCTCTGCTTTCCTCTTTCATTTCATTCAGACTAATGTATGGTTCGTGCCGAGTAGATGTGCTTCTGTG
Organism: Esox niger; assembly: GCA_016801105.1. NCBI lineage: Eukaryota > Metazoa > Chordata > Actinopteri > Esociformes > Esocidae > Esox > Esox niger. The sequence continues at coordinate 7,632 of JACXGJ010016683.1, forward strand.
AATCTGTACACAATAGCGTCGGCCTGTTCTCCTGCCAGTGCCTATTAATTCCTCACTCCCATTGAATCCTAAAGTTTGTACCACGCTACTCTGTTATTAGAGGCTTTGGGTTTTTAACCTTGGTTTTAACCTTTCTGAAAAGTTTTCTCTTTCTAATGCTGTGTGTTGCCTACACAGAAAAACATAGCTTTGGGCTTGCAGTGTTGAAGGAAAGGACACTATAAGCCAGTACCGTTTGTTGGTAGTTTGTCTGCTTTGTTTTTCTCTGAAATCTCCATTACTGTCTGGGTTTCACCAGAGATACTGGATCATTAATCCAAGGAGCTTCTATAGTGTGTTGACATGCCTCCCTCTCTGCCTTGGTTCACTCTGAGCTCTATATGGTCATAATCTTGCTACTGCTCTGCATGTAATTCTTCACAAATAGGGTTGAAAGTGATTTGTGCTTCTCTTAAATTTCTTACATGAGAAAAACAAAACAATTTCCAAAATGTTAATTGATGTACACAAATTGAACCAGTTAGGAAGTCAGTTATTTCCCAATTTCTTAATTCCACCTTGGTTACGAGTGTGTCAAAACTCATGTCAGGATATTTGCATGAGTCACTCTCGGGTGTCAGGACTTGTAGCATTTTGACTGGCATGATTTGGAAATGGCTCAGATAAATACCATAGATCTCTAGGATATTCTTTTTAATCAAACACATTTCAGAAATGGGGCCTATTCAATTTAGAGACACCCATTAACGCGGTAGAGGTGACATTCAGCGAGCTGTCTGCTGCTTAGCAACTATCATTAAGATGGGAAATAGGGAGGGAGAACATACTTAACCTCCTGACATCTGTACAGAGAGCATGTGTTCATCAGTACCATCATCATCATTTAATCATCATCCTCCCGGCCATTATTGCCATAGTTATCATTTTTCACCGACTTGTCATCAATATTACCTCAGAAGACGCTGGAAAAGCCCCTGTGGAAAAGGAATCTCACAGGACCTGTGGTTTCATTTGCCTTTGAAGGCTTCACACTGACTGTTTAGGGCTGGTTTTGCAACTGACATTTTGCAGAGATGACTAAGTGGTTTATGTTCGGAGCTCAAGCGTAGGGAGGAAGTCTGAGTCTGCGCTGCTTAGTACAGAGGTGGAACGTCAGAGTAAAGTCTATAAGGTTACTCATCTGTTTTATTCTTTTTCTCCGGTCTGAGTCCAAGTAGCTGTTGAACAGAGGTATTGCTCATGAGGTAGATTGAGGGAGTTGTTTGCTCTCCATGATGACTGATTGGTTTGGCTTGTGTGTTGGCGGAGTCCTCTGGCTGAGACCGCTTTGCTGGGAGAGAGTGATAGAAAAGGGGGAGAAGAACGGACGAGACTGAACCAGCTGCTGTTGGTTGAGAATGTTTGATAAAGGCGAACGATAATGACCATATGAAATAAGTGTGAAAATGTCCATGATCTTCAGTAATAGTGGAATAATTGTCTCTTATTTTCATACAAAGTGTGCCCAAAAATGCAGAATTTTTATTGGTCATCAGAAAGTGCACCAACCTCTTTTGGAAAATTGAAAAGCAGCATGCTCAATCTCTAAGATGATGGGATCATCTCCCTTTAAACAGTACAAGTTAAATTTTATTTGAAAATAACCAAAAGTATCCCAATGCGCTTCCCATGGTGCTCACCTAAAGCTCTACACAGTTACCTAAGTCAGCTGTTGGCTTTCATCAGGACCCAGCTTTTACATCTCAGAATCTTATCACCGATCTCAATCTATTTAACAAAATCATATCCGCTTAGGTGCACACATCTGCGTTAAGGTCACATTCATGTTATTTCGATGCTTACTCAGAGAGTTTGGCACATGTAAGTGGATCAGCTTTGGGGGGACAGGGAGGGAGAGCTGCTGGAAGGGGCTGTGTGCACTTAGCCTGTCTATCTCAATCTGAGCAAATTCTATGGAAAGGTCGACACACATGTTGGTGCTGACAGACAGACATTGGACAGTGACGCCGATATTATTTCAAAGATGGCAATTGTTTCTTTAAGATACAGAACCAGCCAAATGTTTCTTTCACTTGAATGGTCCAACACTTTCCTAGGGGCATTTTGAATATTAAAAAAATCTGTCTCTCTGCGGTTCTCTGCGTGTCTTAGTTGTTACCTCAGCAACAAACCGTATAAACGAGCAAACCCAGATAGCTTGTGATTTCAACATGTGGGATATGTTGTGAGGACATTCCTGCATGGACCAAAGCCACCGGACGCCATTAAAAGTCATTACGGATGGGAGGCCCCAGGATCCTCGGCCCCTCTCCACATGGACAGATTTTTCAACTCTTGCACTGTCATTCCGGAATATGTTGAAGGCTGCCGTCTTGTCTGTCATCCCAGATGAGATAATGTGATAGAGCAGATGTGTTTCGGTGCTGCAGAATGTAATGCCTAGATGAAAGGGGTGTGCGTGTGCACGCGCCTAATGCTCGCCGTCAGAGGGGCCCAGGCAATGAGACTTAGTCGCTGGAGACAAATCAATTTCCATCATCCTTCTGCTATCCTGCCCTCCACCCATCCATCCATCCCCCTTTTCTTTCTAGTCAGCCCAGGAACAGCCTGATGACAGAATCTGATGGCATCGGGTTATTGGGCTGTCAGCTAATCCAGAGCCCCATCACAATGACCTTTGACCAGTTGACCCCTGCGCTTTGTTGGCCCCACTGGTTTAATGGCATGGATACTCATAAGTACATACAGATTCCTACACGCTCTGGAGGAGTTGGAAACCTAAATTCACTCGGTTGGGAAACACTGGTTCATGGTAGAATATTCCTCGCTTTGTGCTGTAAAGAACAAAACCCTAATCATTTTCGTGCCGCTGCTTCTGTGTCAAAATACAGAAATAGAGCAAGCTATAGTAAGCAGCACAACATCCTGTTAGACGATGCAGATGTACCCAATCCCCCGTTTGTCTGTCCTGGTAACAGAACAGACGAGAATGTCTCACATTTGGAGAGGTCTAAGTCCTCTACTCCCTGTAGTCAATCCTTGGCCCAGAGGGCACTTCTCGCTTTGGGGGTGTCTATTTCTATCAGTTGATAATTGCGTCGGCTGCCCAAAACCTGACTCAAAAGCACCCGACCGTCCGAACTGTCTGCCATTTTGTGTCGCTTAAGCGTCTGCGCTTGAGGGACTCTTGAAGGATACGCTGGGATGACAGGGCCAGAGACGTAGAGTTCGAAGTGTGTACGTGTTGCTGTGTACGTGGTTGTGCGTTGGCAGGCACGCAAAGTGTGCATTTGTTGACCGACGACCCCTCGAGCTGGAGATAGAGAACAGCATAGAGCACTAGGCGTTAACATCCAGACGGCGCTCTCCCGTCTTTACACTTATCTCCTTGACGTGTGCGTAAATGGCTTTCTGTTGGAGGATGGTCCTCAGGGAATCACTCCGGCCAGACACTGACAGCCCTGTTAATTCCTGCGCTTCCACCTGCCCACACAAACATCTTGATTGTAATTGAATTTCGGGACGGGTGCAGTGGGAGGGAGGGGAGAGCAGGAAGGGAGAGAGGCAGAGGGAGTGAGGGATGGGTTGGAGCAAGGGAGGGACCAAGATCGACAGAAGGATAGATGATGGGGCTGCATTTGGCTGACATTGGGATTTTTTTATTTATTTTTCTCTAGAACTGAAGAGTTGCGAGGAGAATGTCTCAAGCAGCGGTAATAATAGAGACGTCCCTTATTTGAGAAGTGGACATGTACCAGGCCGTTTGAACCTGCTCCACCGCAAAATGAAGCTGTTTGCCCGAGTGGTCATATGACTGACTGCGTCTGAGAACTGTTTTTCAGGTTGCCGACAGCGGCAGACTTGTTTTTTGCTGTGTGGAGGAGGGAAGAGGAGGAGGAGGCCTATTTGACCTCCTCTTTATCTCTCAAGCTGTCTCTCATTTTCTCTTTCCCTCTTGTCTTTCTCCTCATTCCCAGCATACAGCCCAAGCCGACACACAGGGAGAAGCACATCCTCAGGTCTTTCTTGCTCCTTTTTTCTCTCTCTGTTTTTCTTTCCTTCTCTCTTTTCTCATGGCTCTCTCTTTATTAATTCTCTTTTTGACTATCTGTAACTGGAAGTACAGCCTTGAAAATTATTTGTGTTGTAAAGTTTATTTTTGAGCGTCACACATTTATATAATCTCCCCCCCTCAATCTCTCTCTTTCTAGGTTTTATTTAGTCAGTGGTGGAGTACCCTTTATCATCTGTGGAATCACAGCAGCTGTCAATATTGACAACTACGGCAGTGGGGAGGCGACACCCTAGTAAGTCAAACAGCAGCGCCCCATTTTCAAGGTCACAGCAATACATTGTTTTGCATTCACACACACACACACACACACACACAC
>JACXGJ010016684.1:0-12056 GCA_016801105.1 Esox niger
GCCCTGATCTAAAGTATAATGAAGCAGTGGTCTGCAGAGCCCTGATCTAAAGTATAGTGAAGCAGTGGTCTGCAGAGCCCTGATCTAAAGTATAGTGAAGCAGTGGTCTGCAGAGCCCTGATCTAAAGTATAGTGAAGCAGTGGTCTGCAGAGCCCTGATCTAAAGTATAGTGAAGCAGTGGTCTGCAGAGCCCTGATCAAAAGTATAATGAAGCAGTGGTCTGTAGAGCCCTGATCTAAAGTATAGTGAAGAAGTTGTCTGCAGAGCTGATGTGAAGTATAGTAAACCAGTGGTCTGTAAAGTCCTGATCTGATGTAATATTATGACTCGGTGGTCTGTAAAGTCCTGATCTGATCTGATAAAGTGAACCAGTGGTCTCAAGTCCTGATCTGATCTGATAAAGTGAACCAGTGGTCTTGAGTCCTGATCTGATCTGATAAAGTGAACCAGTGGTCTCAAGTCCTGGTCTTGGTTTATAGCCAGATGGGAATAAATGGAGCTTCCTAACCACAATCTAATGTACTGTAATTCCTTCACAACTAATATTCTTTCTTTTAAGGACAATATGTACCTGGGTGATGAAGACGATGAAGATGAAAAGGTATCATCAAGAGTTTCCTTTCTCTTTACATGTATTCCTTTTATAAAAAATTTAAAAAAGTAGATTCTGCTATTATGATGTTAATGCTCAAAGTATTACAGCAATGTCAAGCGGAATCAATGCACAATGCCACACATCTCTTTTGTGGTCCCGTGTGACCACACTGGACCACCGTGAAACCATCATGACTCTGACAGCCAAGTCTTACATCTTGGTTATGTCAATATCTGCAATGTTGGTCTTAGCCACCACATTCTGCCAACCTTTAATCTCCATCCCACCATGAGTACTGTAATACCGGTTGTTACTGCGTTTTATGGCTCTTGTGATCTGGGACAGGGGTGTCAAATATACACCTTTCTATGTTTCTGTTTTTATGGAAATGTGTTCCAATTTATTTAAAAAGAAATATTTAATGAACATACTCTAAAGGATTCAGACCCTATGGCATGACACTTTAAATTGAGCTCAGTCAGTATTTGTTCTGTGTCTTTGATCATCTCTAGAACTTAGCTGGAATCCATCTGTGGACAATTCTATTGATTTGACATGAAAGTAATAAAGAATAAAGGCACACACCTGTCTGTGTAAGGTTCCACACTTCACTGTGCGTATCAGAGCAAAACCAAGTCCAAGCCAATACCCGGTTCTAAGAGCTCTCTTTACAACTGTCTGGGGAGGGCTTTAATTCCTGAAGCATTGAAGGTTCATAGGACCGTAGTGAGCGCCATCCTTATGAAATGGAATAAGCTTGGAATCACCAAGACTTATGTGAGCTGGCAGCCAAACAAAGTCATTGAGAAAGAGGGGCCTTGGCCAGGCAGGTCACCAAGAACATCCGCAGTTTCAGCACCAGTGGTAGATCTGTAAATCAATTTCTGTAAATCCAGGTGTGCCAAGCTGGTAGAGGTATACCCAAAGACTCAAAAATGAGATGCCTGCCAAATCACTTCTACAAAGTACCAGATAAACAGTCTGAATACATTTTCTATATGGATTAAGTAAATAACACAACAAAATGTGGATAAAGTTGAAGGCATTTGAATATTTCCAAAGGTGCCATATATGTGTACCAAAATTTAAATTTAGCATTTTATTAGTAGATCTTTTCCCCTTGAGATACAAATCTGAGTTAATATTGAAATGACTAACAACAAACTGTAGAGATAAAGGACCTTTAAGTAGACCGACACCCTGCTGCTAACAGTCATCAAAACTAAAGCTAGACCCTAACCGTAACCCTAACCCCTCACTGTCTGTTTTCTGTCTTTGGCGGCTTTTTCGGCTGAAAAACTTAATCTGTTGTCTGTCCTCTGCTTGCTGTCTCTGCTATTTAAACACTTAAACACACTGACACACACACACAAACACACCTACACTACATCCTCATTACCGAAATACAGTGACAAAGACCATGCGCTTAGCTCAGCTATCCTGTTCCTCTTTCATCTCCTTTTTTCTCAACCCTCTCATCCCTTTCTTATTCCCTCTTGTCAACCTCTCATCCATTCCTCATTTGGTTCTCTGCTCTGTGTCCAAAATGGCCATCTATACCCTCTTTAGTGCACAATTTTCCACAGGATCATATGGAATAGGCTGCCATTTGTTCTCAGTCAGCCCGGTTTCCCAATAACGTGGCACTTTAATGACAGTTTAATGATGCACGTAGCCTTAAGATGGACTTTGTTATGACAGGCTTACACGCGTTTCCCAAACCACCACGTGCATGGCTCTTCATAAAGTGCATCGTAAGTGCCATGTTATAGCCGTTTGGAATGGAATTTGGCCATGAATACGTTTTTAAATATAGCCTATATCAATTTGAAGTGTATAATACTGGTGATGTATTCTACTACCACAGATTTGAAAATGTAAAACTCAAAAAAGGTAGTGATATTTAGAGTGGACAAAGCTGTTTCAGCCACTCAAAATCTTATCAGTTTGTACAGTAGAAATATAGGATAATGTTACTGTTATGTTACTGTTATATGTCACACAGTAAGCAAAGCATGATTTGTTAACTGGGAATATAATGCATAGTGGGAAAAATCTATTCAAATAGTTCAAATGGAACGCAAGATAAAACGAGCATTCAGAGCTGAAGAAATCAATGTTCTTCTTGATGAGGTAGAGGCACCAGCACCCGTCCATCAAAGACAGGACCAGTAGCCTACAATGCAGAGGGTTTAGACTCATACATTAAGAACACCTTTATCTTAATTATTTCTTCTTTTTACGAAAGCTTTTGTTCATCTTCAGTTGACCATTTGCAATCAATTCCATTTATATCCACCCATGCACTTAGTTAATTTGTCTGAATACATTTGTCTAAATCTGTTTTGATAATTTCTATTTGATCTATTGCCTTAGTATTGATCTATTGCCAGTATATATACACACCGATCAGCCATAACATTATGACCACCTGCGTAATATTGTGAAGGACCCCTTTTGCTGCCAAAACAGTCCTAACCCGTTGGGGCATGGACCACTGGACCTCTGAAGGTGTGCTGTGGTATCTGGTACCAAAACAGTCCTAACCCGTTGGGGCATGGACCACTGGACCTCTGAAGCTGTGCTGTGGTATCTGGTACCAAAACAGTCCTAACCCGTTGGGGCATGGACCACTGGACCTCTGAAGGTGTGCTGTGGAATCTGGTACCAAAACAGTCCTAACCCGTTGGGGCATGGACCACTGGACCTCTGAAGGTGGGCTGTGGTATCTGGTACCAAAACAGTCCTAACCCGTTGGGGCATGGACCACTGGACCTCTGAAGGTGGGCTGTGGTATCTGGCACCGAGACGTGAGCGGCAGATCCTTTAAGTCCTGTAAGTTGTTAGGTGGGCCTCCATGGATCGGACCTGTTTGACCAACACATCCCACAGATTGGATTGAGATCTCGGGAATTTGGAGGCCAAGTCAACATCTTGAACTCATTGTTGTGTTCCTCAAAAGACTGAATCTGCAATAGGTAAGCAGCTTGGTGTGAAGAAATCAACTGTGGGAGCAATTGGAAGAAAATGGAAGACATACAAGACCACTGATAATCTCCCTCAATCCGGGGCTCCAGGCAATACCTCACTCCATGGGGTCAAAATGATCACAAGAACGGTGAGCAAAAATCCCAGAACCACACGATCTAGTGAATGACCTGCAGAGAGCTGGGACCAAAGTAACAAAGGCTACCATCAGTAACACTACGCCGCCAGGGACTCAAATCCTGCAGTGCCAGACGTGTCCCCCTGCTTAAGCCAGGGCCATGTCCAGGCCCGTCTGAAGTTTGCTAGAGAGCATTTGGATGATCCAGAAGAGGATTGGGAGAATGTCATATGGTCAGATGAAACCAAAATATAACTTTTTGGTAAAACTCAACTTGTGTTTGGAGGAGAAAGAATGCTGAGTTACATCCCAAGAACACCATACCTACTGTGAAGCATGGGGGTGGAAACATCATGCTTTGGGGCTGTTTTTCTGCAAAGGGACCAGGACGACTGATCCGCGTAAAGGAAAAAATGAATGGGGTCATGTATCGTGAGATTTTGAGTGAAAACCTCCTTCCATCAGCAAGGGCATTGAAGATGAAACGTGGCTTTCAGCATGACAATGATCCCAAACACACCGCCTGGGCAACTAAGGAGGGGCTTCGTAAGAAGCATTTCAAGGTCCTAGAGTGGCCTAGCCAGTCACCAGATCTCAACCCCTTAGAAAATCTTTGGAGGCAGTTGAAAGTCCGTGTTGCCCAGCGACAGCCCCAAAACATCACTGCTCTAGAGGAGATCTGCATGGAGGAATGGGCCAAAATACCAGCAACAGTGTGTGAAAACCTTGTGAAGACTTACAGAAAACGTTTGACCTCTGTTATTGCCAACAAAGGGTATATAACAAAGTATTGAGATTAACTTTTGTTATTGTCACATTGGGTGAATAGTGGTGGAGAGGACAGACCAGGCACAGGTATGGGTAGCAGTTGATGTACTCTTTAATTTAAACAAACACAGAACAACAGAACAGAAAACACTGAGTACTGGGGCAAACTACTAACTGAAATGAACACAAAGAAACGACACTCACCCCATACATCTGGACACTGCGACATAGAACAATGACTAACAACTGAGGGGAGCAGAGGAGAAACATTTAAACACATACTAATGGATTGATTGGGACCTGGTGTGAACAATGATTGACAAGACAAGTCAAATGAATGGTACCGGGATGAGTTCATGACTGTTGGAAAGATGGAGAATGCGGGATATGGCGGAGCAGTCCATCACCTCACCGTCACAGTTATTGACCAAATACTTATTTTCCACCATAATCTACCAATAAATTCATTAAAAATCTTACCCTGTGATTTTCTGGATTTTTTTTTTCATTTTGTCTCATAGTTGAAGGGTGCTTATGATGAAAAATGCAGGCCTCTCTCATCTTTTTAAGTGGGAAAACTTGCACAATTGGTGGCTGACTAAATACTTTTTGTCCCACTGTGTATGTGTGTATATAAATGTGTGTGTATATGTGTATATATATGTGTATATATATATATATATATATATATATATATATATATACATACATACATACATACATACATACAGGTGCTGGTCATATAATTAGAATATCATCAAAAAGTTTATTTATTTCAGTAATTCCATTCAAAAAGTGAAACTTGTATAATGTATATATATGTATATATATTTCAAGTGTTCATTCCTTTTAATTTTGATGATTATAACTGACAACTAATGAAAACCCCAAAATCAGTATTTCAGAAAATTAGAATATTACTTTTTTAGAAATGTTGGCCAACTGAAAAGTATGAACATGAAAAGTATGAGCATGTTCAGCACTCAATACTTAGTTGGGGCCCCTTTTGCCTGAATTACTGCATCAATGCGGCGTGGCATGGAGTCGATCAGTCTGTGGCACTGCTCAGGTGTTACAAGACCCCAGGTTGCTCTGATAGTGGCCTTCAGCTCTTCTGCATTGTTGTGTCTGGCTCATCGCATCTTCCTCTTCACCTCAGAAAACACAGTGGACCAACACCAGCAGATGACATGGCACCCCAAACCATTGCTGTCTGGGGAAACTTTACACTGGACTTCAAGCAACATGGATTCTGTGCCTCTCCTCTCTTCCTCCAGACTCTGGGACCTTGATTTCCAAAGGAAATGCAAAATTTACTTTCATCAGAGAACATAACTTTGGATCACTCAGCAGCAGTCCGGTCCTTTTTATCTTTAGCCCAGGCGAGACGCTTCTGGCGCTGTGTCTTGTTCAAGAGTGGTTTGACACAAGGAATGTGACAGCTAAAACCCATGTCTTGCGTACGTCTGTGCTTGGTGGTTTGTGAAGCACGGACTCCAGCTGCAGTCCACTCTTTGTGAATCTCCCCCACATTTTTGAATGGGTTTTGTTTCACCATCCTCTCCAGGGTGCGGTTTTCCCTGTTGCTTGTACACTGTTTTCTAACACATCTTTTCCTTCCCTTCGCCTCTCTATTAATGTGCTTGGACACAGAGCTCTGTGAACAGCCGGCCTCTTTAGCAATGACCTTTTGTGTCTTGCCCTCCTTGGGCAAGGAGTCAATGGTCGTCTTTTGGACAGCTGTCAAGTCAGTAGTCTTCCTCATGATTGTGTAGCCTACAGAACTAGACTGAGAGACCATTTAAAGGCCTTTGCAGGTGTTTTGAGTTAATTAGCTGATTAGAGTGTGGCACCAGGTGTCTTCAGTATTGAACCTTTTCACAATATTCTAATTTTCTGAGATTCTGATTTTGGGTTTTTTATTAGTTGTCAATTATAATCATCAAAATTAAATGGAATGAACACTTGAAATATATCAGTCTGTGTGGAATGACTGTATACATGAATTACTGAAATAAATCAATTTTTTGATGATATTCTAATTATATGACCAGCACCTGTGTGTGTGTGTGTGTGTGTATATATATATGTATCAGTCATTTTAAAAAACATTGAACTAAAGGCTGTAATGCAACAAAATTGGTGAAAAGCCAAGGGGGTGAATACCTTTGCAAGGCACTGTATGTGTATATACATATATGTGTATGTGTATATGCATATATAAGTATGTGTATATGCATATATATGTATATGTATATATGTGTATATATGTTCAACCCATAAATTTACATATGAAGAAGGTCAAGCAACAGACATTGAGGACAACATAGCTACAGACTGGCAGAGGGCAAAAACAACTGTCCACTGACCGAGAAGACCGTCAACTCATTCGAATGTCATTCAACAATCGTAGGCTGACATCAAGTGACCTACAGAAAGAATGGCAAACAGCAGCTGGGGTGAAGTGCACGGCGAGGACGGTTCGAAACAGGTTCCTAGGGGCTGGGCTGAAGTCATGCAAAGCTAGAAAAAAGCCCTTCATCAATGAGAAGCAAAGAAGAGCCAGGCGGAAGTTTGCAAAAGACTGTAAGGATTGGACCATAGAGGAATGGAGTAAGGTCATCTTCTCTGATGAGCCAAATGTTCAGCTTTGCCCAACACCTGGTTGTCTTATGGTTAGATGGAGACCTGGAGAGTTCTACAAGCCACACTGAAATTTGGTGGAGGATTGGAGATGATCTGGGGATGTTTCAGCAGGGCTGGAATTGGGCAAATTTGTCTTTGTGAAGGACGCATGAATCAAGCCAACTACAAGGTTATCCTGGAAGAAAACCTGTTTCCTTCTGATCTGACAATGTTCCCCAACTCGGAGAAAAAAAAAATCCAGCAGGACAATGCTCCATGTCACACAGCCAGGCCCATCAAGGTGTAGATGGAGGACCACCAGATCAAGACCTTCTCATGGCAAGCCCAATCTCCAGACCTGAACCCCATTGAAAACCTCTGGAATTTGATCAAGAGGAAGATGGATGGTTACAAGCCCTAAAAACAAAGCCGAGCTACTTGAATGTTTGTGCCAGGAGTTGAAAAAGTCACCTAACAGCAATGTGACAGACTGGTGGAGACCATGCCAAGATGCATGAAAGATGTGATTAGAAATCAGGGTTATTCCACCAAATTTAGATTTCTGAACTTCCTGAGTTGAAACATTAGTATTTTGTTTTTGAAAAAATGTTCTCTCTGTTTGCCTCTCTGTGCATTTGTGTTTTTGCTGTTTCTGTCAGTGTGTTTCTCGCTCTCTGAGTTTCTCTATGTGCCTCTCTGTGCATATTTGTTTCTCTCTTTCTCTCAGTGTGTTTCTCTCTGTTTCTCTCTGTGTGCCTCTGTGCGTGTGTGTTTCTCTCTTTCTGTGATTCTCTGTGTGCCTCTGTGCGTCTTTATGTTTCTCTCTGTTTCTCTCTGTGTGCGTCTGTGCGTGTGTTTTTCTCTATTTCTCTTTGTGTTTCACTCTGTGTGCCTCTCTACGTTGTGAGTGTGTGTGTGAGTGCATGTGTGTGTGTGTGTGTGTGTGTCGTTTTCTCTCAGTGTTTTTCTCTCTTTCTCTGTGTTTCTCTCTGTGTGAGAAAGTAACAAAGTATACATGCACATAAAAAAAGATATCTAAACATGAATTAACATACACACACCCCATATATATATATAAGTATATGTATGTGTATATATATATGTGTGTGTATGTCTGTGTATGTCTGTGTGTGTGTGTGTGTGTGTGTGTGTGTGTGTGTGTGTGTGTGTGTGTGTGTGTGTGTGTGTGTGTGTGTGTATATATACATACATGCATGCAGTTGTGTGCTGTCCCTCACTTTGTGTCAGGCAGCCAGATACACATCTCTCCATGTCTCTCTGTGTGTCTCTACATATCGCTCTCTCTGTCTGTCTCTGTGTGTTTCTGTGACTTACTGTCTATGTGTGTTTCTGTCTCTCTCTGTGTCCCTTTCTCTGTGTTGTTGTCTGTGTCTCTCATTGTATCTCTCTGCATCTCTTTGTCCTGGTGAAGATCCTCTGGTCCCTGGTTTCTGTGTTTTCCTCTGTCATCCCTTGTGGGAGCAGGGCTGAGCGTCTCTATGTGACCCTGGGGAGGCATGAGAACATTTCATCTGTCTGATAATGTCAAGTCCAGCACTACTCCAAGGTCTTTGTCACCACTCTTTTTGCTTCTTTTATAACTTCTTGCTCCCTTTGTCACTTTTCTTTCATCTCCTTCTTTTGTCGTTTTTTCGGTCTCTTTTTAGTTGAATGAAACAGAGTCTGTATTGCAGTCTTTCTCTCTTATTGTAATAACTGCGGCACCCTGCTGCGGCTGTATTATGATGCACTGCCACAGATAAACAGAATCTTTTTATGAAAAAAAAAATTTCCCCAAGCTGAGTGCAGTTTACCATCGCGCAGTTTACCATCGCGCAGTTTACCATCGCGCAGTTTACTTGCACACAACCTTTAGAGCAGAGCAACAATGTCTGCACCTGACGTTCCGAGTATCAAACTAGTGAGGGAGGTCAAAGAAACCAAACTGGCTGTGTCTGTGCACGTGCACATTTGAGTTGAATTGCCATTTAGTGGCTTTGACAGTGCTATAAAGCCATTGTAGCCATTGTCTGAGCGACAATCAGAACGGGAATACATTTAGCATTAATGTATTCTACTAAATAATCAGGACAGTTTGTAAAGTTTTTAATATAATGTGAAATCATGGGGCAGTGTTGGGTGGGGAAAAGTAGGGGAAAATCTGTGTACTGTAATAACTCACTTGTTTATGTACAAACAGTAACATAATATATTTTCAATGGGTGAGTTGTAGTCTGAATTTACGTTGGTGGAAATTGTTAATGGGCCATGGAGTTAATATTCAATTCACAGAAATTCTCTATCAATTCTCAAAGTAATGAATAGACACACTTTTAAATAAATGCATTTTCTTAAAAAAATGTGTAATTATTTTCAGTATCGACCACCAGTGCTTAGCAGAGCTATTAAACAGATTTTCTGGCCGCTAACAAGTGTGTTTGTCAAAATGTTACATTTGAACAAGTTTAATGAAAACTACATTTAGTTATGACTTCTTTTTTGTTGTAGGACTCCGAGAAGAGAGGTTTGATGGAGAAAATTCACATGGTCCAAGAGACTGTCATCACTGTTCAAAACCTTTTGGAGGAGATTGCATGCTTTGGGGAGAGAATTAAGAAGTGAGAATTTTTGTAGGATTTTTTATTTAACCTTTTTTTGTGATTACTGTTCTTTAATAAAAAAAATGTGTAGTATAGAATGTTGCTCTGGTTTTTGTATGCAGGGTTTATTATAATTGAATATAAAATAAGCAATTTTTCCATTTCAGTAGTGTTTTGTCATGTATCTAATGGTTGCGAATTACATCAGAATTGAATATGTGCTGTGTTCTATTCCTCACTTTGAAAAGTGTTCTATTCCTCAATATGAATATGCGCTGTGTTCTATTCCTCACTTTGAAAAGTGTTCTATTCCTCAATATGAATATGCGCTGTGTTCTATTCCTCACTTTGAAAAGTGTTGTGTTCTATTCCTCAATATGAATATGCATTGTGTTCTGTTCTGTTCGACAGCACCTTTAACTGGTCAGTACCATTCCTCTCCAACCTAGCCTTCCTGCTTCTGGTGATAGCGACAGTTATCACATACTTCATTCCTATGCGATATATTGTTCTAATATGGGGTGAGTGCCTGTTTTCTTTTGTCAAGATACTTGTAATATTTATATATAATAGTATTTACATTATATGTATTATCCGCTTACACAGAAATTCATTTTGTGAGGTCATTATACACATTCAAAACTAAAATAATGGAAAGTTATCAAAACACATAATCCCACATTCACAACATGTACCTTGTTTCTTGTTATTTAATGATGGCTGCATCAGATCCCCCCAGATTACTGGTAATGACACGTTTATACCGACTGTTTTATTTTGTTTCTCCTGAATGTTTTCAGGAATTAATAAATTTACTAAGAAGTTACGGGACCCCTACGCCATTGACAACAATGAGATGCTTGATTTCCTGAGGAGAGTTCCGTCAGATGTTCAGAAGGTAAGCATCTGTGGAGGTTAAAGGGCAATTTCACCCTTTGTTATCCAGAAATGTATTACTTCCAGCACCATAACAACCAAGTGGAAACACCATATTTTTAAGTTCTGTAGTCAAAGAATAAAAGCCAGAAAATAAAATCTTAATCATTGTAGAGTGATATAGGTGGCTGGGTACTGAGTAAGCTGTGTTATGCTAACATTGTTTTCCGTTGTTTTCCATCTGTTTCATTGTTTTCTTGTTGGTCAACACATTTCAATTCTGTTCATCTTAGCTTATGATCATATTTGTGTGTTATTTTATACTTACAGACATGTTTCTAAATGTGTTCATTGGCATTGCTGCTTGCATAAAAGCATAAAAGTGGTGGAATTGCCCTTTCAGGTTTCAGCGTCTAAATCAGTCATCAGGAAGCCACTAAGCCTCCAGTCTCTCAGTTCTGCTTTCTACTGAAATATCCCACAGGAGTTGACATCGTTACCTGTGTAATTTGCTCCATCTACCTAATTATAGCCCAGTCTAATTATAGCCCAGTCTAATTTCTGTTATGATTTTTCCTCCCCTAACATCCCTATTGGGTCGTTTAGTTCCCCAGGTGAACAGTTCTCTGAATATTGTCACCACAGTGTTGATTGTTGAGTTGCAGAAGTTTCCCAAAGTTTCCATTTGGAATATCTTTAGATTCAATTGGAAATCTTCAGGAAATCTAGGAGTCCGTAAAGAAAAGTTAAAATGTTAGCAGAATATTGCATTCTTGTTTGCTGTGGTTTGGCCGTTTCTTAGATTATATTATAATGCCATGGACACAAAAGCACTGCTGGTATCAATCATAACTCCCTGACCATGTCCTGTCTCTCTGTTGGCCTGTCTGTCTGTCTCCAGGTGCAGTACAGAGAGCTGAAAACGACAGGTGCCCAGAGTCCACTGAGAAGGAAGAGAACTGTTTAGTGGTGATGGAGGAGGAATCTAGGGACTTTGGTGGAAGAGGAGGTGATGGAGGAGGAATCTAGGGACTTTGGTGGAAGAGGAGGTGATGGAGGAGGGCTCTTGCGACCCTGATGGAAGACAAGTTCATGTTGACTCCTCAGATCCATTTGCCACATCTTTGCATATAGCTCATGATATGCTGATTATTTATTGTCCCTCTGTCAGCAGGGTAGTGGGTTTGATTCCCAGAACCACCCATACGTTTAAAAAAACACGCGCACATGACTAAGTCACTTTAGATGAAAAACATTCCGCTGAATTTGCATATAATATACGTCTCTTAAATATGTATATTATACGTTTCTTACCAGTACAAAACATGGATTTGGTAATCGCAGCTGAAGGCTTGGTCACAAGAATCTGTCTGGAATTCACTACTTGTATCCTGTTAGGCTACATTAAGATGGCCTCAATAAAGTGGACATTAAGATGGCCTCAACACTGTGGACATTACGATGGCCTCAACACTGTGGACATTA